>CABHPP010098343.1:31817-56783 GCA_902168425.1 Peromyscus attwateri | reverse complement strand
TATATATATATATATATATATATATATATATATATCGGTGAGTTTTTTTTAAGATTTATTTTTATTTTTAATAATGTACATGTTTGTACCTGTGTATGAGTATGTGTTATAAGTACAGAGGCCGGGGTAGTCTAGAGGAGTCAGGTCCCCCTGGAGCTGGAGTTATAGGCAGTTGTGAACCCCCTAATGTGGGTGTTTTCTATTTCATCTATATTGTCTAAACTTGGGGTACATATTTGTCTATCATGTTCTCTCATACCTGTCTATATTTCTGTAAGGTTAGTAGTTATGTCACTTTTTATTCCTAATCTTAGTTATCTATTTTTCTTTATAAGAATAAAGTTTTCTGGGGGTTTTTTGGTTAAAAAAAAAAACCTTTATTACATTAACCGTAGAAGTGCTATGTTATCTACATCATAATCTTTATTATTCCCTTTCTTCTTTCTTTTACTTGTTCCCTAAGGAATAAGTGTAGATAATTCAAGATTTTCTTCTTTTCTAACACAGAGTTTATGAATACGTATGTCTCTCTGGGCATTGCTATTGTTGTGCAACATTTGGCTGTGTATCATTTTCAGTGGTCTTCTTTGACACAGACAGTATTTAAGAATGTCTTGTTTAAAAAAAAATATACTTGTGGATTTTCAGTTTATTCTTGCTAATTTCTGTCCCCCCTACTCAACTGCAGTGAAAGGTATTTTTTATGATTTCACTATTTCTAGTTTCATTGAGTTTGTTTAATAATGTAATTTATGATGTAAGATGCATTGCAGAAACAATTCTGTATTTGTCTGTTACCGGCTGTTATGTATGACTGTGCTATGGTTTGAATATGATATGCAATAAAATTATACTCAAGCACATAGTGCCAAGCAATGATGGATGGAACCATATGAGACCATGAGCCTAAATAAATCTTTCTTCCTGTATTCTGTTTCTGTCACATATGTGGTCATATTACTAAAAGTAACTAATACAATTATTTAGTCCTGTGGAAGTATGTTGATTCCTATGTTGATTAAACCTAACTGTGTGGTGCTCAAACCTTTGGGACTTGTTTGGGGGAATGAATTTGTAAGAGTTTGGAAAAGTAGGTTAGAAAAAGCTTAAAACGATATAAGCAGAGATCAATGAAGATCAAAACTCCAACTGCAAGGAAAACCAGGGTCATGACATATCAGGGGAAATGAGGATTGCATTAGAAATTGAACTACAGACAGACCATTTTATACATTGGCAAAATTTTTTTCTATATTTTGTCCATGCACTGAGATTTTGAATGAGTCTTAGTTCAATGTAGTAATTAATTTTATAGCATAAATTTTAAGACAGAAGAGAGTATAGATTATGGTGAGGTTATTTTTAGCCGCTCTTATCCACATTTAGAGTGAGAACTGGCAACAAATTCACCTAGAAAGATGTGAAAAACACATAAGAATGTCTAGAAAAGGGCAAATTGAAAGTTATAAACAAATATAGTAGGGACAAGCACCATTAAAGACAAGCCAAACACTTTGCCCTAGAATACTAGGAAAGACACCTCATGGGCACCTTGGGCATTTGCTAGACTTTCCTTATAAAATACTCCAGGATATAAAATCATACAATTATTTGCAAGACATTCTTTTGATAAAAGAGACCTTTCTGGGTGCTTTGCTCACACAAAGTTATACTGGGAACTGCCTTTGCAACTTCATTCATCCAGGTTGTCAGAATCCTTAACAGCTACCACCAAGTCTGTGGATGCTCAGCTACTGCTCAAGCTGAAAGAAGAACTTGGCATTCTCCACATGATGATGGTTTTACAGGCTTATGAGTTTCACATATTATGAAGCCATGAAGGCTTATTCCAAGAACTGGAAGGAAGGTGTAAAAGGCCAGGGAATGTGTAGGAAGTACAGGGTAACAGCTAGAGGCTGTGAGTCAGAGGTGCATGAAACTATCACAGCTAAATCCAAGATACAGTATAGACCTTAGGAAGTTGGAGATGTTAGGAACCTGATACATCTGATGAAGAAAATCACAATGAACAGAATCAGCTTAAGAAACAGGCCATGTAAATTGCCAGGCAATAGGAGCTGGGCTGAGGTATGCAAACATAGTTGAAGTTTGGCAACCTGGGACTAAATTGGCATAGGCTATACAAACAATGACCTATTAGTGTACCTAGAAAACGAGGACCCTCAACTGCATCACACTGCACATACCCCCTTACCCAAATAATGGGACAAGTTACCTCTTTCATACAATTCTTTAGCAAGTGACCTTTTGTGGTCATTTTCCTTCCCAGCATTCTCTGAAATATATCTGATAATGGGGAAAGAAGCCTGATCCAGGCTGAATTGGTTTGAAGTGTGTAAACTATAGGTAAATAGCCTGCAACATGTCCTCAGAATTAACTCTCATGAAAAATCTCTTATTAACTATTTTATGCTACATAATTGGATGCTCCTCTGGTCAAAATCAGATGCATCAGAGGAAAGGACATGGTCAGTAAAGAAAAGCTTCCACAACCCTCACTATTAATCAAAGCAGAAACATCTACCCTACAGCTGTAGCAACAGCCTCCTCTTGAATGTCATAAAAGGAATCCCCAAATAATAAATGATGTCTTCCAATAATCTAACTCAAGGAACCCACTGTTCTCTTGCAGCATATGAGATACGAGATAATAGTAGATACATATTATCACTTTGCTTTTGAGTAATGTTTCTTGCCACTTTTAAATCTGTGACAGCTTCTTTGAATTTTTGTGAACAAGACATCAAAAGTCTTTCAAACCCAGTGCCAACAGGGACCCATTTAAGAAGGCATCCCAAGCTTTTGATGCTCCTACCACAACATCATTCATGGAATGACAAATGTGGGCTAAAGGACTTAAATACTTGATTTGCTGGCATACAGTCTTGGCTTGGTTATGTATTTTTCCATGTTTCTGTCACTTCCTTTTGGAATGGGGTTTGCATTCTGTGTTATTGGATCTTGGAAATAAAGCTTCTTTTTTTAAAAAAAATTTTTTTTTCAGGGGCTGATAGTAATGTCTTGAATCTGAATAGAGACTCAGGACTTTGGCCTTTTAGCAGCATCGGATTTACGTTAAAAGTTTGTAGGTAGACTTGAGATGTTTGTGTGATTTTGAGAGTCAGGGGGGACATATTAAGTTTTGAATATGATAAGAAGTGTTTCCTACAAGTTCATATTTTTAGTGCTGGTTTGATGTTTAGCTTGAGGAAGTAGTTATGGATGGGTACTTGGGGGTATATTTTGCCTTTCCTTGACTCTGTCTCACTGTGTGTCTCTGTCTGTCTGTCTGTCTGTCTGTCTGTCTGTCTCTCTCTCTCTCTCTCTAGGTCTCTCTCTCTCTCTTGTCAGGATCACATGACAGCCTCTTGTGCCACACACTCCAGTCACCATTGTAACCTACATAAATACGTGAATCAAATTATCACAGATTCAACTCTCTGAAAAGTTATTTTGGCTAAAATGAATCTTTGATGCCTTTGTTTCTGTCTGGCTTTAGGTCGTAGGTATGTAAAAGTAAGTAACTCTGTCTGCTTGGCAGACAGAGCTTGGCAAGCTTGGTCATTTCCTTCCTTCCCTATTGATCTTCTGTCTCACTGTTCTATCTGTTATTGAGAGTGGGGTGCTGAAGTTTGCTCAGTTGCTGGATACCTTTGATTGCTTTCCAGATTTTTTACGAAGTTGGTTCACTTTGTGCCTGTTTCTTGATGTTTCTGTGAGAGTTTGTGTTTGTGCTGCCCAGTCTGACATTCAGCTGATTTACCACCTACAATGCTTTCAAAAAGTTTTACTATGTATATCCCAAAAGATTCACAAAAATGTCTAGGGAAACGTTTATAACACTTTAACAGATAAGAAATTACAGTGTATGATGAAAATCAAATAAAGACAAGGTACATGAGAGCAAAGTTACTTTGGTAAGCATGGTTTTCCCTTCATTTGAATATAAGCCTGTTTTGCCGTTGGTGAAAAAACAATATTTTATTTGCTTGACAGGAATGATGAAAAATGAAAAATCCACCATATGACTAACTTTGTAATAGATGGTTGTAAAGCTCTGTGTAGAGGGTTCTTACTGATATTGTGTAAAATACAGTCAGAATACATGAGAAACATTTAAACAAGTAAAGAAGAATGATTAATGACAAGCAAAAGATTAATAACTCCCATTCCTACATTCTCATAAACCTATTACTAACAGCAAAGTGAAAATGAGTTAGGGAAGGCTAGCTAGTAAGTTCAATATAGTGTGTTTCCCAGTAAGAGTCTTAAAGTTGAATAAGGAAACATGGATTTTCATACATCATTTTGGATTTGCGAGTTTAAGTGAGTATAATATGTTATATAATCTTACGAGGAAGAGGTCCTAATAACACTCCCTTCTGAAGTAAGCTTCCTTCAGGAAGTGTCTTTCATGAGAGAATAAATGGATCAACGAACTATGGTTTTTGCATGCCAACCCCCCAGGTTATTGGCTTCTTCACAGCAGGTTGAAATATCTTACCTGACATGCTTGCTACTGCTAACTTTAAATTCTTATACAAACATTTTTTAGACATAGTGCAAATGAGAAAATAAATTAGTGATTAGAGAAAATAAATTATCACTGTTGAATTTGTGTGCCCAGTGAAACTATGCCCACCATATAATGTCCATGGATTTGATAAACACTACGGTCATACACATTCAAGTCACTGCTGCTCTTCAAATCTTTGCAGATCAGAAATTCTCTCTAGAGCAACATGATGCAGAGATGTCAAAGTTCTTTCTAGGAACTCCCTCTCCTCTAGTAGCTGCCTTTCCTCTTTTCTTCCCCTCCTCTTACAAACCATGATCAGTGACTTAGCTCTCACTGAAAAGAGGCCATTACCTGTATAAAAATCTACCAAAGTGACACCAAAATAAAAATGACATGTGTTACTGTGTCTCCATATATATCTGTTTGTTGACCAACCATATTCTGAAATGCCCTACTGCCTTTTCTATTACATAAGGGCTTCATGTAGCCATTTTTACTTAACAACAACAACAACAAAAAAAAACAGGTATACAATTCACAATAAGGAGTTCATGCTTGGGGTGCATGTGTACATTTGTGCACATGCATTTATACATCAGAGATCAGACTTGTCATTCCTCAGCCACCATTCACCTTGTTTTCTGAAAAAAGATGTCCTTCACAGACCTGGAGCTGGACAAGTATGCTGTGGTGGTGGCCAGTGAAACTAAGAGATCTGTCTACATTTCTCTAGCATTGAAGTTATAGGCACGGGATATCACTTCAAGCTTTTCTACATGAATTCTGATGATAGACTTCAGGTCATCACATTGTACAGAAAACACTTTAATTTTTCTGCTATCTCTCCAGCACTTATCTAGATTTTTTTCATATAGATACAACATGGCTTGAAATTCTGCATCAAAAAGTGGTAGGAATTTTGGAACATTGAGAGGTGACACTGTACTTATATCAAAATTAGAGGAACTTGTGACTTTAGATGTGACTAGCATATAAAGAGTAGACAATATCCTAAAATAGCATGATAAAGAGGTTGTGTGTGCCAAAGGAAACCATAGACTGTTTTACTTAATGAAAGGACGTAGTGTAATGATGTTATAATAGCCTATCAGCGATGGTTTTTGGAACAACAACAAAAATAGCCTATTTACAACAAAGTATAAGCTAAATATATCATGGTAAGACTAGATGGTCACTGGGAGCAGGAAGACACAGGTCTAGACTCAAGAGGCAGTTAGCAGAGAGAAACAACAGGCTTTATAGGTGAGGATTGTGAATTTGATGTAAGGAGTTGGTAAGTGGTTTGCCATGTTCAGAAAGGCAAAGGCTTGTGCAAACACCATATTCCAGTCCGTTCTGTTCTGAAGTTTTAAGGTTTTCATGCCTTAAGACACTCAAGTGGTAGTGACCAGGGATCAGGTAAGTATAAGAACATGTCTTATAAGTATTAAAGCTTCTCTGTGGAAGAGATTCCTCATAACAGATATATTTGTTCTTGAGTAAATGTCCCAGGAATGCAGACTTAAAACTTGAGGTGTATATATGTGTAGATAAGTCACAGAAAATGTTTTTGAACGGAAGATGAAAATATTGAATTCTAAAATAAAGAACTGGAACTTTTGTTAAAAAGAACAGGAAGCTATTGAACATTTGTGTACAATCTGCCTTATCAAGTTACTGATTGACTCATGAATATGGGTCAGCCTATGTTGAATAGCTTGAAAAGGAAACTGACAAATCAACTTTTATTGCTCTGTATTTTTTGTGTTAAGTAAAAGGTAAGTAGCTTCTGAGAATAGTTATTGCTACACATGATAGTAATTTACAAATGTATAAAATTAGTAAATGCTATATATTGTATATGTCTTGGAAATAGCATCACACAAGATTTATAGTAAGAAAACACAAAAGCTCATAAAACACAGAAGCACAGGCAAATCCTGTACAAAACCATTGCTATCTGAATAGTAGAAACACCGTAAGTTTCAAAAGAAATGATACAGTGTAGGTACCTAAAATAATACTATGAAAGCAGTAAAATGTTTGTGCATTATGAAGAAAATACAGTAAGTAAGTTGCTAAGTAAAACTGAAGATTATTTATTTAATGGTAAAATTAAACTGGTAAAAAAAGAAAATGATGTAGTGAGATTAAGAATGTGGGCCATGCATGGAAAACAGCATAGTGAGATTAATGAGGCTTCTTTTCCCTTTCTAGATTTTCAGTGTTAAAATAATGAGCAAAGATAATTAGCATATACATCACTTTAAATTTTTATCATTTCTTTATGGATTTTCTAATTAATCTAACTTACCATTATTCAATGTATATATGAATCAAAACATCCTACTGTAATTCATAAATGTTCACAAATATTGTATCTCTCAAAAATAATGGTCAAAATAATGACCGTGGAAATGAAAATAAGTCACTACTGAAAAGAAAAGGAAACTCATCATGGTGATACATGACTGTAATCCTAGCTTTTAAGAGGCTGAGGCAGGGGATTTCAGGTTTGTTTAGTGCTCACATGGGAATGTGAAGTGCAATTATAAATAAAAATCAATTAATTACAGGGAAACTGTTATGATGGTTAATTTTAGGGGTTAACTTGTCTATATTAAAGAGATAATAGCAGCATTGGCATGTGAGCTGGTGGACTGAGTAGGGAAAATCCGCCCTCGGTGGATGGGTACTTGCTAATTGTTGAAGACTCAGATAAAGAAATGACAATGTTGGGGGAACGGTGATACCTTCTCTCTTGCTCCTGCCATAGGCCCTCTGCTTCTCCACTAGCACCTCAGAATTCCAAGCTTTATGGCCTTGTGTTCCAGTGCTTCTGCCATAACCTCCCTGGAGAAATTCACAATATCTGGTTCTGGCCTTTCTTTTCACAGTGCTGCAGTAAAAGAATTCTGGTAACACTTAAAGGAGAAAAGGTTTATTTCAGATCTCAGTTTCAGTTTACAGTCCATTTTTCAGGAAAGTACAGTGGCAGTAACTTCAGGTGGATAGTCTCATCACATCAAAATCAGTAACATAGAGCAATGATGAACGCATGCTTCTACTCAGCTCAGTGTTGTTACTTATTCATTACAGGTTTCCAGTCTGGAAAGTTACCACTCAGAGTAAGCGAGACTTCCCATCTCACTTACCACAATAAAAATACCACCCTCTTTAGGTCCAGGATGCCTTAGTTACAAATGCTTCTAGATTTTGTCAAGCTGAAAACATGATTGATCACAGCCTCTGGCAGAATTAAGCTATCAGCTTCCATTCTGCAGCATATAAGTTTATATTGCCATGTCCCTGGCATTTCAAGGACACAACTTTGTGTGCAACCTGCTGAGGCATTAAGCATTCACACTCACATGACTCAATTTCTTTAATAACTGCTCTCTCATATGTATCTATCTATCATTGTTCTGTCTCTGTGGAGAATCCTGACTAATACCAATTGATATAGATTCTGACACTATTGAGTAGGAGGTTCAGGTTTAACCAATTCATGAATTGAAAGTGGCCTGTCGTGGTTGCAGGAATAATTGGAGATCTTTGGGAACATCAGGTACATAATTGTCATGGAGGTTCCAGATAAGAAAGATTTTGAGGGTTGGGGATTTAGCTCAGTGGTAGAGTGCTTGCCTAGCAAGTGCAAGGCCCTGGGTTTGGTCCTCAGCTCCGGAAAAAAAAAAAGAAAGATTTTGATATTTATTTGATATTAATTGTCTAATTGAAGAATAAATACAAATAAGTAAAGTGGTGTATTGGTTTACAAGTCACATGATCCATCAACACTACATTCAGTTATTCACCCAAAGTAGAAATAATAATATTATTATTAATAATTTTAATATTTGAGGCTGAATGTTTTTATTTTTATTTTATTTTTATGATTATCATATAATTACATCATTTCTGCCTTCTCTTTCTTTCCTCCAAATACTCGCATTTATCCCTCCTTGCTCTCTTTCAAATTCATGGTCCCTTTTAAAATTAGTTGGTGTTATATATGTACATTATATATACATATATATTTTCCTAATATTTATTTATATTTGGGATATTTTACCTGCATATTGGCCTGTACACTATATGCATACATGGTGCAGGCAGATGCCAAGAGGAGCCATCAGATTCCCTGGAGTTACAGACAGTTAAGAGCTGACTTGTGGGTGCTGGGCATTGAGGTCAGACTCTCTGAAAACATAACCAGTGTATTTAACCAGTCCCACCATTTATAGTTTTAATTATGTAGTGTTCACTCCTATTAATATTCAAGATTGTAATCTGATCACTTTGTTTGTCTTTAGCATAGATTTCTTTAGCAATGGATGTCCAGAGATGGTGTCTAAAAAGTCACTTTCCAGAACACTATCTCCAAGATTATCTAGTCATTACTTAAGAAAAATCAGACTCCCTGGAACCTTGGCAGTAAAATCTCTCATACTTTAGAGTAAAAGGTTCAGGAAAACGTACTTGCTTCAAGTATTATTTACTGAACCAATAGCTAAAATATCCATGTTTATTAGCTGATGAATAGAAAAACAATATGTTTCTCCATCATTCAAATGTTGTTAACTATGTCATAAGGATAGCATTTAATGTTCAGCCTTTTGTTATAAATTATGTTGGATCAATCCAGAAAAGGTTAAGTAAATATGACTACATTAACAAGGTTTCTGCTTACTGTAGAATGTCTATGCATTTTTATAGATATGCATGTGTCAAGGATGTGAGCCCTCTAAAAATTGAGATAATACTGTAGAGAGCACTTAAAAACAAAAGATATTTCATTCTTTTTTAGGTCTTATTGTTATAAAAAACTCAAAATCTTCCTTCCAAAGAGTCTTCTGTAGCCTAAGCTGGCCTTGAACTTGCTACATAGCTGAAGATGCCTGGAATTCCTGATCTTTGCTGCCTCCTCTGTCTCCCATGTGCCGCCATCACAGGTGCACAGTCCACACCCAGCTGAAGTGCATTTAAAATTGCAATATAATTAACACATTTATTCAAGATCTTTTTTACGTAGAAGGATTTTTTCTTTCTAACAAAAACATTTTTGAAGCTTAAGAACACTCTATCCTCTTTGGTTCATTGTTTCCATATTGTTTTGCCTTCCTTGTTGCTATATCAAAGTACTTGACAAAGAAACTTAGGGAATAAAAGAAGGTCTTATTTTGGTTCATAGCTGAAGGGTACAGTCCCTGATGGTAAGAAAGTCATGGTGGCAGGAAGCTTGGTAGCTGGTCACACTGTGTATTCAGTCAGGAATCAGAGAGTAGTAAATGCAGAACATCTACATCTATCTATCTATCTATCTATCTATCTATCTATCTATCTATCTATCTACCTACCTACCTATCTACCTCTCATCCTTTCCTTTCTCCCTTCCCCCTTTCTTCAGTACAGACCTCTAGCTCACGAAATGGAACCACTCAAAGATAGTTAGTCTTTCTACCTCAATTAACATACTCAAGATAATCCCTCAGAGACATTCTCAGAGTCTACCCTAATATAGATAATCACTCAGAGACATTCTCAGGGTCTACCCTAATATAGATAATCCCTCAGAGACATTCTCAGTGTCTAACCTAATATAGATAATCCTTCGCAGTTGTGCAGAGACTTATCTTATTCATGTTTCTCAATCCTGTCAAGTTGACAATCAACATTAACTCTCATATATCTATTGTTATATGTATTGTTATTGTGATTATTTTATAATATTTTACTCATTAATTTGGTATATTTTAGAAGCAGTAAGATGTTGTCTAATAGTCAATAGGGGTGAGCGTATTTATTTTATGTAAAGTATTAGTAATAAAATATAGTGCCTGTACAAAAGTTAAAAGAACATTGTCACTGGACAAAGGGAAAACAAGTGACAAGAGTCTAGGAAAGTTCCTTAAAAATAACAATATCCCCTCTACCTTTAATTTATTGAGGGGGTGGGATGTTGGGTAGTTATGATGACAAGTAGTCTCTCATTATCATTCCTTTCACTTTCTTTATGGATTGTACATAAAGCCACACACAAGACACTTTAAAAACACAAATTTTTCATCACCCTGTATTCCTAGATGAGTGTGTAAGATTGGTTTCATTCTCTACATTAAAACTTGCACTAATAACATGGTTTCCTTAAGACAGAAGAGCAAAACTAAACCAAAATAATTTATAAATTCAAATATCTGAATTCTATCAATATACCACAGAGTCTTTACACATAATGGGTAGATAATACCCTTGGTCATCCTTAGGAGATTTTTGAGTCTATGTACATTTGCAGTCTTTGAAGAACATGTACCTCAGAAAAAGAAACATGCCATTTTTCTCATAGCCAGGAGGAAAATAAGTGTTTGCTTCCATGTATACAGTCTTCTGGGATGTCAAATGATATCTAATAGAATTAATGCAATTAAGATTAGTAGCATTGTAGTCCAAGTCCTCAGGTGACTATGAAATAGACTTTGCTTGTGTGGCTTGTGCCCAAAATTGTCTTTTGAAAAGAAAGCAACAAAATAATAAATTAAAAACTTAATAAACTGTCCCTTGAGGAACTTAAACATCCTTAAAATATATTCTTTTCATATATAAAATTTGTTAAATGTTCTAAATTGTTTCTTAACATTCTAATTACCATGCGTATCAGAATGTCAAAGAGGATGTAATTGTCTTGGGGGTGAAATTTCATTTAGCTAATGTAAATATTTGTAAATCTCTTTGTAACTTCCTGATAATTAAAATAAATCACCAAGGGTACCATACCAAAACTTAGAAAATATTTACATAGATTTTAAATCCAAGGATATTTCAAACTATCAAATGGTGAGAAGTGAATTTACCTCATAGAATTCTGCAGTTTAATTTTATTAGCCAATTTATTTCTTTATTGCTATTTCTGCAGATATCTGAATGTGTGTGTGTGTGTGTGTGTGTGTGTGTGTGTGTGTGTGTGTGTGTATGCATAGGTGCATGTGTGATAATAGTCCATACGTTCTTTTTGGTCAACATCCCCAAGGCTAACTGTAGGCTTGAGTAATAGCTATAACTTAGTGGTTCATGGTGGTTGCTGCCTATTGAGTTGCTAGTATAGATTTTTATAATAATAAATGAGGTCACTTGGACATACATAATAGAATCTTAGTGAAGGTAAAACTTTGCTCAGTGAAGCATCTTATTTAATTGTCCTCAAATTCATTTTTGTTTTATCTGTAAAAATATTTCCAAGCAAAACGTTCTATAAATATGAAGAATACAAATGAACTGGATGAGGTTCATTCTTCCTACCTGCTTGTGTTTGCAAGTGTGAGAATCAGGTCTGAACTGAAGGACATAAGATATTTTAAAGCAACATTCTGTCTATTCAGCACCTTATATGCACCTAACTCAACATTTTTTCTTTAATTCTAAGAAAAACATCATGAGAACTGGAATTGACTTCTGGATAATATCTTCAAAGAAAATATGAAAGGTTCAAATAATTACATCATCTCACAAGTCATCTGAGTCATGTAGACCAGGGTCATTCAATGTAATTGATGAGTAAGTGATTGTCATGACCCCCTTACATCTATGAGATTTGAAAACAATAAATTCTAAAAATATAAAGCTCAGAAACTTTAGTCATATTGGCATATGTCTAGGTCTGATACAGAAGTTCAGTTGAGATTAAATTCTTATATTATACCTCTTACTGTGATGAAACTATCTGTCCACTTTGTTCCTTAGTTCTGCTCTGTATGAAACTCTTTAGAGTGCTATGTCAATCATGCCAATATCATGAATATGTGTTTCCACACCATTCGTAGTGTAAACCACCATCTCTACAGTCTGGTTCTGTTCCCAGACTACCTTCCTAGGCACAAACCACTTCTTTCAGTTACTCCATCCTGCAGACTGATTTCTCTTTAAGAAAATCCTCATTTTTGCTTCCTTTGGTCCATATTCCTCTGGCTAACACACTCAGTTCTATCTTAGTGCTTGATAAATAATTACTCATTGTTTTCATTAATAAACATTGCACAATTGGAGAGCAGCAAATAATTTTAGCAGATTATCACATAAAGGTCAGAACAAAGCCGATGAAAAAGAAACAAAAGTTGTGAGCAACTTGTGGAAATGAAATGTTAGTTTAAGGACCAGCTATAAAGTTTAAAGTATACTTCTTGGTTAGAGATGGGAACATGTATCTCCTTCGCTGTCTCAATGCTGGGATTCTGTCTGGCTAGCGTGAACCTGAACAGGCCCTGCGAACAATGACTCAGCCTCTGTGAGATCATACGTGCATCAGTCCTGGTGTCTCTGTTTGGTATTATTTATACCTATGTTTGCTTGGTATTATCTATACCTCTGGCTCTTTCAGTCTTTCTGCCTCCCCTCCATGAGTCCTGAGGGAAGAGGTTTGATGAAAACATCTGACTTAGAAGTGAGTGTTTCAAGAAGTCTTTCACTTTCTGTACATTGTCCAGTTATTGGTTTCTGTGTTAGTTCCATCTACTGCAGGAGGAAGCTTCTTTGATGATGGCTGAGGGAGACACTGTTCTATGGGTATAGCAGAATATCATTAGAAGTCATTTAAATCCAACCAGAGAGTAGTTGGTTACTCCTACAACCTATGTACTATATTGAACCAGCATACCCTACAGACAGGTCACCATTGTAGATGAAAGGGCTTGTTGCTGGGTTGCTGTTTACATGTCTCCTCTGGCAGTATGGAGTGTACTTTCCAGTATCATGAACAGTAGGGATGAAGGTACCAGCACAACTTCTCCATGCTCAATGAGCTACGTCTTTTCTTTAATAATAGGACCTTACCATCAGTTTTGGGGGGACAACCAATAGCTTTGGCAATAGCCTGAGTTTTTTGGGATGGAGAAATTGAGGAAGAGAAATCCATGATCAGTATATATTATATGAAAAAAGTTTATTTTCAATGAAAATTGTAAGTATACGAGAAGAAAATGGAGCATACAATTTGATATCCAAACTCTTTGCCTTCATTTTGACTTCCACATAGTATAAACATTGATTGCATATTTCTGCATATTAAAAAAATGTATAAGAAATGTCTATTGCCTTCACTCCAGTAATAATCACCTAACTATATTCCCTAGCCATTATCTTACTTTGAAATATTTGTACAAATAAATGTTGTAGTGGTGTGAATTAGACTGCTCTCAATAGGCTCAGACATTTTAATACTTGGTCTCTAAATGGTTGCAGTGTTTGTTAAGGCTTAGCAGTGTAACTTTGCTGTGGGAAGTACATCACTTGCAGCAAGCTTTAGGTTTAAAAGCTTCACTTCATTCCCAGTTGGTTCTCTGCTTTCTACTTGCAGTTAAAGACGTGAGCTCCAGCTGGCTATGGTGGTGTACATCTTTAATCCTACCATTTGGTAGTTGGAGATAGTTAGAGCTCTGTGAATTTGAGGGCAGCCTGGGTTACACAGTAAGTTACAAGACAGCCAAGGCTACATAGAGAGATTCTGTCTCAGTCTCCTTCTGCTTTGAACAAAAGATGTATCTGTTGCCACACTTCCCCACTGTGGTGTCGATGGACGCTTATCCTTCTGAAACCAAAAACCAGAATAAACCCTTCCTTCTGTAAGTGTCCTGGGTTACAGTATTTTACCACAGCAATAGAAAAGTAGCTAATGCACATATAAGCATTTCTATACCTCTACCTGGGCAATTTTTATATACAGTCCTATTGAATTTTAACTTGGGAAGAAACAGTAGCTTTTAATTTTTTTTTCCTCTTCTTAATTCCTGAGAAATGTTACATCTCTTAAGAGCACTGTTAACCCTTTCTCAACTTAATGTACAAACACTTCATTATCAATCCATAAATTTTCTTTATTTATCCTCAAGATCATAATATAAAATAACATCATAGTATAAAAAAAAGTACACATTTCAGTTTTTTGGTTTTAAACTTCAAATATCATTCCTTTCCTCTTCCCTTTCCTCTTTTTATTATCCTTCCTTGTTCCATCTTGAATCAGTGGCCTCTTTTTGGTATTAGATAACCAACTGGAGTCTCATCACTGGGAAGACATTTCTCCCACTCTCACCATTCTTTAATTTACTGTAGTTCCTTACATATGGTTTGGATAAAACATGGTGTAACTTTAAATGTCCCACAGTATATAAAAATCAAAGTTTTTTTTATAAGATCCAAATTCTCTTAACTGAGTTCATGTAAAATAAAAACAACTTCCATGTTATGTCTTCCAAGAAGAAAGAGCCAGGGCACAGTTACAATCAGACCAAATTTAAAACAAAAAACAAACAAACAAACAAAAAAACCCTCCAAGATTCTAAACATCCAAATATCTGATGCCAGGACCTCACTTAGGATTCTAGACTCCAAAAACCTTGGGTAGCCTCACCTCTGTGGCTCTGCTAGCCACAGTACACACAACCTTTTCCATAGGCTCAGGACAAATTCCACGACAGCTGTCACTGTCCTTGGTGTTTACCCGTTAGTCTGAGCATCTTCAACATGTTGTGATCTTCTCCTGGACACTCCTAGTGTCAAGGCTCAGCTTCTCTCTTAGATATCCACTGCAACTAAGGCTGCATGTTTACCAAAACCATCTTCTGGATTCTCTCTGCAGGGACTCTGGTTCAGCTTCATGATGCTCAGGCTAAGAATCCTTCCATGTTAACTTCAATCCTGGTACCTCCACTACAACTAAGGCTGTACCTTCAACAGTATCATTTGGGCCTCTTTTCTGGGAGTTCAACCTTGTCATATATTGACAAGCCTTGACTGCCCTCCATACCTACTTCATTCCTTCAAAACCAGTATCATGTTGGAAACTCTTACACATTAACAAGTTCAGGTACCAGTTTGAGATTCAGCCTTTCTCACTGTCTCTCCCCGACCACAGCTCTTATGTGTTCATCCTGAGGAAATATTTTCTTTTCTTTTCTTTCTTTCTTTTTCTTTTTTCTTTTCTTTTTTTTTTTTTTTTTTTTTTGTTTTGTTTTTGGAGACAGAATTTCCCTGTGTAGTTCTGGTGCCTGTCCTCGATCTCCCTCTGTGGACCAGGCTGACCTTGAATTCATAGAGATCCACCTGGCTCTGCCTCTGAAGTGCTGGGATTAAAGGCATGTACCACTGCCACCCAGCAAGGAAATACTTTCTAATATTTTCTTCAATAATTCTTGTCTCTTGTTAATCACAGTTGACTTTTCAGTCCCAGAAAGCAGCAATGACAGCCTGAGTAAAGCAATGCTTCATGTCAGAGGTCAGTGATGATGGTCTCTTGTTAATCACAGCTTATTCTGCAGTACCAGATGAGTGAAAACCACTGTTTCTTAAAAAAATTATAATGACTTCTCTTTTAAACTTTGAAAGAAAGCCCTCACTCATTTGCACCTCTCTCAACATCCATATATCCCAAGCATCTATAACAGGTCAATAGGTTCTGAGCACTCAACTGCCTTCCAGCCCAAAGCTTTAAATCCTTCTACAAATTTCTACCAAATTCATATGATCCAGTCCATCACAGTAATATCTTATTCTCCAATTCCACTTTCTGCTTTCTGATGGAGTTATAAACACCACGGCCTAAAGTCAACTTGAGGAGGAAAATGTTTATTTGACTTATTATATTTGTACACCTTTGAAGGAAGACAAGACAAGAACCTGAGGAAGGAACTTGGATGCTGGACTCAAACAGAAATCAACTGCCTTTCTTATACATACATCTAGGACCATAGTGGGTGGACAATCCTACATTAATTTTTAATAAAGAAAATGTCCTACAGACATGCTTGAAAGCTAATATGATGAAGGTCATTTCTTAGTTGAGATTCGCTCATCTCAGGTGACTTTTGTTTGTGTCACGTGGACAGAAACTAATTAGATCACATGGACATATATTAAAAGTAATTGGTGGCTCAAACAAACCAGTTAGTGTGCTAATGAACCCTAAAATAATCACATTTATTGACATAAAATATTTGTAATTTAAATTTGAAAAGTGTCACAAAACAGTCATTTAATTCGCTGAGGAGATAGTAGAGTTGGTAGAGAGTTTGACTGAACACAAAACCCTGAGTTTGATGACAGTTCTGTTTAAACTGGGCATGGTGACATGTACCTCTAAATTCAGCATTTAGGAGGTGGTGACAGGAAAATCAAAAGTTCACTTTCATCCTTGACTATGTGGGCTGTTAGAGGTCAGCCTGGGCTCAAGACCTTGCCTCAAAAAGTAGGTAATTTTAAGTATTTTAGATTATTATTACAGGTGGCAAAAATAACCACTGTTTCTAGCCATTTATCAGAATAGACTAATAAAGAATGGGAGCAAAGAAGTCAAAATAGAGTGCTTTAATGGAATCACAAGGACAGAGAGTGAAAAAAATAGAGACGTCTAAGTGAGATTTAATGAGTGAATCTGATTGAGGGGGAAATGTGGAAGATGTAGAGAAATTCAAAGAAGAATGAAATGCGAAGTCCTATGAGAAAGTGCATAAGAGGAAGCTAATTAGAGTGCGATAAGCAATATAGATGATACTGCTGTGTGTCTCCTTGGAATTCTAAAACCATACTGCCTTATCTTTATAAGCATACCCTGGAGGCTTCCCTTTGTTTGCAATTTAGAAATATTTTAAAATGAGGACTTAATAAATTATTCTGAACATTTTCTCATCAACTGAAATTTGAGTTTAGAGCTGACTTGAGTGTGTATAACTTATAATTAAAACCTAAAATGTAAAAAAAAATAGTTTTAGACATGAAGAACATTGACAATATTAATAGCACTTTAATAGTCAATGACCTCATGTAATCTTAGCCATCAGATGATAATTTGGGGGACATGATTCTGTGGCCTATAACCCATGCTTCACTCATAAATGTTTAAAGTCTTGCTCTTAAAAGAAAATAGAGGAGGACAACTTGTAGCTTGTGTTTATTTCCATGTTGTAAATCTCTCATCATGGTCAGTTTTAAGACACTAACATGATATGAATGACGTGGACAGGGGAAAAATGTGTACAGTTAATTCTGAAAGCATATGAATCATAGAAACTCATTTCTTAGTCATTGGCTATGTGTCTATCTATTAAGGAATGAATAAGAGACTTCCTCTTGGAGTAGTTTAACCAAATGAAAGCCCAGATTTGATTTATCTGCTTCCCTCCCTGTGTCCATCCATGATCTGCATCTGTACCACGTCTGTGTTGCTTTTCTGTTATGTATGTCTGATATTAATGTCCCTGAGTCCTATCTGTCCCTACCAAAGGGCTTTACTCTATGTTCAATAAATGACATATGAAACAGGACATGGGAAAGGCATGAAGGATGCTTTTTACAGAAACCTTTAAGAAACTTTTACAAGGGAAGAACTTACTTTACTGACCTAGCTGATCCAGATAGCACTTAAAACCACAATTAGATGTTATCAACCTATATCCACACATTATTGTCAGCATTTATGGAATATTTGTTTTGTTTATGATGGCTTTCCAATCTTTCAGAAAATGTTTACCTACACACACACACACACACACACACACACACACACACACACACGATATTCTAGGTGAATGGAATAGAAGAGTACATACTTAAGAACAAAATGATACATTTAACATAAAATGTAAAAGCTGATTAAATGGGAAGTACAAGTCACACTACTAAGGTTGGTTGCATGGCTTTCTTAAAAGCAAGCCAGACTTAAACAGGCTGAGTACATGGTAGGATAGCATACTGAGTATGTGGTTTAAACGATCTCAAGATATATTTAACTTGGTTATGAGGTCTGGCAAAAGTTCAGTCTCTTCTTTTTAGAGGTCAGGATGAAACAATAGTAAGTTGTGATGGTTCCCCTACAGGCTTTACAGTCTGCAGAGATTTCTGATCAAGGTGAGATAAGAATGAAACTCAGGTCAGCCCTATTTTATTGTAACAGGTGTTGGATCAGGACTTGTAGAGTCTGGCCCAGATCATTTTACTTTAGCCATATTTAAGGACAGCACAATTTTGAAAAAAAAATATTTAGATAATAATTAACTCAGTCCCAAGTGCACAATTTAAGACATGTTTACATTGAAGCTCTTTGCAAAGTACATATGGATTCATCATTAAGATGGTTTCTTGTTGACTTAGAAATAGTGCTCAAGATAAGGATCAGGGAGAATGACTGAGGTAAACATAATGCCTAGAGGAGTCAGAATTGAACTGGCCCTAAGATAACATGAAGTAACTTGGGTGATTGTAAAGCCCAAGTGACAACTCTCATAAGAATTGGTTTTATGGCCTAGAAGTAATACTCAAGGTTTTAAGGGGAAAGGGTCTGGGATAAGTAAAGCATAAATTCTGGGAGATACAGGCAGAGTCTGTCTCATCAGAAAACAAAGAATCTCCAAGTTGTAAAACTACATCATTATTGGCATTTCATGAAGAGCAGCTATGCATCTCATTCTGTCAAAGAGATAAGCTGTGTATTTAACTTTCTGGGCTTCTCCAGTGCCTATCTGTGTGTACAAGGTCTTTTTGTCCTCTACAGTAAGTAGTATACCTGGTAATCTAAGTGAACTAGTCAATAAACTTTCACTCACACGTTGCATACAGCTTAAATGAGTTAGCTGCTAGGTTACCTGTTGATTCTTCCCGTAACTGAAGTTAGGATGTGGAAAGCCAAGTTTTCTAGTGTTATCAGCTTTACTTAGTACCTTGTATTTATGCTCTTCTTTAAATGTCCCACTAAAGGAGGGTATATCTGTATTCAGAAAACTTTTGTTCTGGCAAGGGAAATGTACACATAGAAACATTAAAGTCAGAACTATAAGTTCCAAGAAAGAAATAAAAATGTGCCAACTAGTAGTACATTGTTAGTTGTAATATAATACAAATTTTTTATATTTCACTTCTTGATTATAAATTATTCAACACAATACTGCATTTTAAAAACTTTCCTTGACTACAGATATTTACATGAGAATTAAAGCCTCTGATCATCTCCACATTGGCTATATTAACTCAAAAGATAGCCTCACTTAATTTTAAAATACTGTGAAAAATATATTGTTGCCCTTTATAGTCATCAATTCTTATTTGGAGATCCTGAATTCTTTTGTCTCAAGTACCTAACACAAACAATAAGACACATTTCCAGAATAAAAAATGAGATAGTAAGTAAGATATTTCCTAAACGTTTAAGTATGTGTTTGCTGCTCTCTCCTCTAGCGATTAGCTTAAGTCCATTTTGATTTCCATTAAGTTGTTTGTTTTCTTTTTTAGTTTTGAGATTATAATTAGATTACAACATTTCTATCTTACAAGTCACATAGACTGCTCCCTGGTCTACTTCAAATTCATACTCTATTTACTAATTGGTATTGCATATGTGCATGTATAACATATACATTCCTAAATATTGTCTGTCCAGTCTGTATAATATTACTTGTCTGTTTGTGTATGTTCTCAGGGCTGGCCATTTCACACTGAACATCAATTCGTGTGCTTTTCCCTGGAGAGAATCAGCTTTCCTCAGGTGTCAGTAGTTCTTCCCATAGGGTTAAGCCCTCATGGGCTTTTTCCCATCACGTTTTGCAGGTTAGTTGCTTTCATCCCTGTTCATCTTACATTTGGGTAGTCATGATGAAGAGACTCTGTGGGTGTAGCATCTGATGCTTCTAGGAGACATAATCTCATAACAAGCCCTCTGATTCTCTGGCTTTTTCAGTCTTTCCTCCCCTGTTCCATGCCTGGTACTGGAAACCTAGCTAATACTCAATGATGCTGAAGTTGCTTTTGTTTTTAATTGGTCTAAAAATGTTTCAGTTGGACATGATAACTTATACTTGACATAATCTCAAAAGATTTTAAGGCCATTGTCATATTCTACCAAATTACACATAACTTTTAAGTAGTTATAATAATGACACCCTAATATGTCTAAAAGGTATGTAAAATCCTTTTTTTCAGATTTTTAAAGCATCTTATTATTTGAATATCTCATACCTTTATACACTGTATATTGTCAAATCAATCTACCACCATCTCCCTTTAAATCCCTCTAGTCACCTTTACCTCATCTCTTTTCTGCTTTGTGTCAAACATTTTATTTATTTATTCATTAACTTGTTTATAACCCCCTGAAACAAATTAATGCTGCTCAAATGCACATGGGCATGTGCCTATCCCTCAAGGTATAAGCAACCTATCAGATGCCACATCCCCAAAGGAGAGTGATGCTACATCTCTTAGAAGACATCACCTGTCAATAGGTCCTTCAATAGAGTTGAGGTCTTGAGGATCCCTTCCCCATTTTTTTCTGGAATTTTGAACATCTTGATATTTCTCAGGTATTGTGAGAGTAATTGCAGCTATTGTGACTTCATGTGTGCAACAGATACATCACATATGTAAGTTAGCATATCATACATAGCTTCTCCATCTGAAGGTTCTTACATATTTTTGTCTCTTCTTCCACAAAGTTCCATGAACTTTGGCTGGTGGGAGACTAAAATCGATGATATATACAGAGCTGAAAACTCAGAGTTATTTATCCTTAACCTTCTAATCAATTATGAGTCCCTTTATTCACCACTACTTATTATAAAAAGAAGCATTTCTGACCATAACTGAGAGCAGAACATATCAATGGATAACAATTAAGATAAATATCTAGAATGCATTTTGACAGTATAATCATTTAGCTAAACAATGAAAGTAGGTTCTCCCTTGGTTCCTATGCTCTCTCAAGTCATTGGCTTTTGAACAAGTTTATAGTGCTAGATATGAAATCCGTCCTGTGGAGCAGTCCTCCTGATCAGAAATTGGTTGGTTACCCCAACCAACAGCTCTGTCACTGTTGTGGCAGAGGTCACATCTTGTCAGCTTTGTTGATTTTTTTTCCTAATTTTTTGGATTTGTGTTTTGTGCTATCACTAGAAGATACTGTAGTAACTGAATTTCAACTGCTTTATAAAATTTTAGCTTTCACCCTGCAGAGTAGTAGTTCTCAACCTGCGAGTCATAACCTGCACAAGTATCCTGAATATCAGATATTTACATTATGGTTCATAACAGTAGCAAAATTACAGTTATGAAGTAGCAATAAAAACATTTTCTTCGTTGGTGGTCACCACAACATGAGGAACTGTTTTAAAGATTCACAGTATTAGAAAGGTTGACAACCGCTGTTGTGGAGGATTCTAATTATATTGAGATCAGTTCAGAAAAAGAAAAATATTCTCAGATTTGATTTCAGTTAAATTGGGAAATAATGATATGTAACAATCTAATTTTCCAAATAGATACAGAGTTCACTTTCAGATTATTTTGCACTACTGAGTAATAAAGGAAAAATAATTCATTTTGCATCAGTCATCTTCACCTGTGCATACTTAAACATTTGTTCAAATGCAAGTGCTCTGAATTTCTAATTGTAACTATTCCTAAGTACTTTCAACTCTTGTCCTATAATGTATAAAGTGAATGTTTGCAATTCCTAAATCTTGTCATGGAGATTTTGTATTTCAATGAAAAAAAATTAACTGTCAAAATATCAGATAAATAGAAGAGAAATAAATGCCTAATAGGCACAGTTCTTCAAAACACTATTTCAGTAGGCTTTTATAAGCAGTTAAATTTCATTTGACTCATTTTAGTTTAATTATTTTTCACAAAATAATATGTCTAGATGTTTAAAATCTGAATCACAAATCTCAATATATGTTCTTCACTTTTTAAGAAAATAATATTATTGTCTAAATGTTGTTACCTATTATCTCGTTATTACTATTATTCTTATTAAGAATATTTGCACATATTAGAAGATAGCATTCATATCTCCTAGAGAAAGAGGCATATTGATTTACACAGTCATGTAAATAAATGACAATGTAGTCCAGAAAAAGGAGCAAACATATTTTTCCATTATGAAATATTCAAATTTCCTGTACTCAGAATCAGTACCCATAACTAGGCTCACTACCTGTCTGACTGTCATATTGACCACTTTTCTCTGTGAGAACCATGGCTCTAGGATAGGAAAAGGAGTGATGTTTTAGATACTGTGGCTTCTGTGTGGAATATTCTATCCCCTAGTTTTGAATGGAAAGTCTTTTATATTTTGTCAACACCCATAATTTGTTTCAGTCTTATTCATTACACAGAACTGAGGTGTATATAATTGTGATGCTTGCAAACAAAGAGTAATATAAAAATGTTCATCCCTGGAACAAGGCTAGAGGGCTGTGTAGGGCGTTTCATTGATGTTGATGTGGGAATACAAGAGAAACAATGTCTGTATGGGCATGGGGATGGGTGCCTTGAGAGAGAAGTCACATATGGGGAGTTGTATGTCTTTGAAGAGTTTTGCATCATAATAGCGAGTACTGGCTGTGTCTGAGTGGCTGGACCCAACTCAAAAAGTTCCTTCGTGTCATCCTTATGAGCATACTATTTAAGTGATGACAAGACATTCGAGCAAATTCCATAAGGCAATTCTTGATTTGGTTCATGTTCTAAAAGTTCTGGTTGTTGTGTTAAAGACTGTCTGGGAAGGTATCAATATTCTCAGGAAAGTTGGAAGTTCAACTTCGGATATTTTATTTTGTTTTGTTTTGGAGAGCAGAGGGACCTTATGTATTTGACAGAAATATCTCCTCATGTAAAAGAATTTACTTTAGTCTCTGCAGGTTAATACAAGCATGTTTTTATCATATTTTTAATGTAAATTCATTAAATGAGTTCTCAGAGGTTCAAGTTAAAATCTTGTTCAAATTAAAATGAAAAAAATTACAGTTCTTTAAAAAAAACATATTTGAAAATCTTTGAAGATATCCTAGTTCTCTTAAAGAATGACTTCTCATATTACATGAAAACAATCCCTTCATCTTAGAATAGGGAAAGAGAATATAGTTATTGTGTTTTTGTGCTTAAAAACATATCATCTATCTATCATCTATATATTTCTATCTGCCTATCTGTCATCTATCTGTAGCTATCATCTGTTTCCTTGGTTATCTCTCTATATCTATCTGTCTGTCTGTCTGTCTATCATCTACTTATCCATTCATCTGTCTACCTATCATCTCTTTTACTTACTTGTCTATGTAGTAATAGATAGATAATAATTTAAATAAAACATTTAAATTTGCCACAAATGATCTCCTTAGAAGATTTAGGATTACCTCCAAAGTCCAAAGTAAGTGCCTTCTGTACTTCATTTTTTCTTTTGTTGTTGTTGTTGTTTTGTTTTGTTTTGCTTCTAAGTGACAGAAGCCAGGCCATGTTTACTTAAACAATTAAATTTTTGCTTGTGTAATGTGAAAACCCAGAGAACAGAAAAATTATGTCCATTTAAATATTTTGGCATATACACAGGAGACATCAAACTGAGAGCATTTGTGGGAACTCATTAGCTTATTGACTCATTCAGTTAAGTCCACTAACAGGTTTGCCTTTGGGTGCAAACTGATTGGAGTTCTGGCTTCCTTTCCCTGTGACTTTTCGTCATTGTTGCCCATGTGTCCACTTTTTCTTGAAGTTCAGGTTCATTATGTGGCCAAATATGTACAAAAACACTACGCTTCATATGGATGGGCTGAATTACTTTTTTCAAGGTCTCCCTCAATTTATTTAAGGAAACTACAAAACTGGAAATGATTTTGCACCAAAGTGGTTGTTATATGAAGCTCAGAACCCAACAGACAAAAAAACAGCCAGTGAGGAACCTCTCCTACTCCTGTTACTTCAATGTTAACCAGTTAAGCCTAGTCCCCAGTGGATGTTTCAAATTTATCCAGCTTTGAATGGGTTCTATGTGTACAGAATATGTATGACCAGGACCAAAAAACTTCTTTGGGCTTAAAAACCGAAGGTAACAGAGAATGGGTAACCATGTAGGGTAGCTCTGTGGTCATCTGTTTAAAATCCAGAGAGCCAGAGTTTAAATTTGAACTTCGTTTGTCACACATTCATTACAGAAAACTATTTCAATGCCAGACACAGGAATAAATATGTTATTACTGGGACACAGAATATTTTGAGATAGTTCAAAAGTCAGCTCTTTTCAGTTTACATGACTTAGAATGAGCACCAGGTGTAGCAGGAATCTTAACAGGTCTTATTAATAAAAACAAATCCTGATGACAGTTATTGGGGTGAATGCTGGAAGATCAGAGAAGCAGAACAATCCACAGCTACCTCACCTCGCCAGTTCCTCAGCTGATCCTGTTTCCTCAGACTGGAAGCCTCTGAGTCCTCATCCAGAATGGGTCTCAGCTGAACTGTAGCTCAAAAGCCTAAAAGCTTAACCAGCCAAATGCTTCTAGTTTCTAGTCTTCATGCCTTATATAACTTTCTGTTTTTGCCATCACTCCCTGGGATTAAAGGCTCACTTCTTGGGATTAAAGGCATGGTGACACATGCCTTTAATCCCAAGAAGTGAG
>CABHPP010098343.1:1187-31717 GCA_902168425.1 Peromyscus attwateri | reverse complement strand
ACAGCTACCTCACCTCGCCAGTTCCTCAGCTGATCCTGTTTCCTCAGACTGGAAGCCTCTGAGTCCTCATCCAGAATGGGTCTCAGCTGAACTGTAGCTCAAAAGCCTAAAAGCTTAACCAGCCAAATGCTTCTAGTTTCTAGTCTTCATGCCTTATATAACTTTCTGTTTTTGCCATCACTCCCTGGGATTAAAGGCTCACTTCTTGGGATTAAAGGCATGTGTCACCATGCCTGGCTGTTTCCAATGTGGCCTTGAACTCACAGAGATCCAGAGGGATTTCTACCTCTGGAATACTAGGATTAAAGATGTGAGTGCCTCCATTTTCTAGCCTTTGTATCTAGTGGCTGTTCTGTCTCTGACCCCAGATAAGTTTATTAGGGTGCACAATATTTTGGGGAACACAATACCACCACAACCAGGTAGAATTCCAAAGGAAAACAGTATACAAAGGAAGGAAAGGATGGCAAAATAACAAAATTATAACATCTGTAATATCTTTTAAATAAAAACATTCAATTGTTTTATGTCAACAAAATCCAAATACCATATGTGCTTAGATGAATTAATTGAAGTCTAATTAGTGTTTAGAAAAAAAGTTCTTTATTACTTTATTCTTTTGAAAGTCTTTTATAGGCAATTATAAACTGGTAGGTTTTCAACCTCAGAAGCTATTGGACAGTTCTAGATGCTAGGAGTCCAAGTTCAAGGCACTATGACATTTGGAGAATGATGAGGACTCTATTCTTAGTTCATAAACAATGACTTCTCCTTGTGTACTCACATGATAAAAGGGGACAGCTGATACAATGAAATTACTTTTTTAGGAGTACTAACTGCCATGATGAATTTGTGCCTTCGTGACTTGGCTTCCTCTCAGCATCCTTACCTTCTAATGTTATCACTTGGAGATTAGGATTTCAACATATGAATTTTTGAAAGTGGCCATAAATCTTGATATTCTAGTACTAAGCATTGAGATACAACCACCATTTAACATACAAACTCACTTAAACTCATTTTATTACATTAACAGCAAGAGATTAAAAGGAATCAATAAAATTAAATTTCTGTTGTACTTGGGATTTAATTCTACTTGTTTTCAGGAACATTTTGAACAATCATTATTACCTATAAGGAAGACCAAAAATACAACTAAGCAGAAAAAAAACCTGAGCATTGAATATTTCAAAATTATTTTTACTTCCATATCCGAAACTAATGTAATGTGACATTGCATACTATTATTGACTATGCCAGGAATGAAGTTGGTGCACTAAGGAAAAATGCCCTACATACAGCTTTTTTTTTTAATGTAGCCCCATTGATGACAGAATTCTGCTTAACTAAAGAAACACATGTGATTTTTTGAATGAATCAAGGAATTATAATTGAAATACATTTGGTTCCTTGCCCCTATCATCTTCTAGTCTCAGAAAAGAAATATGTGTTTAAAAATGTGTGCTCATTTGCATGTTTGCATATATGTTGGAGAAACAGGGAATAAGTTAAACATAAATTAGATGTATTATTGTTATTTTTCATCATAATTATTATTGTTTCATGTTACATTTTAGGTGAAGGCATGAATTAATGCTAGAAAGGTTAGTTTAAAAAAATCTACACAGTAGGTAATGATAGTTAGTAGAACCCCATAAAATAAAATCTGAGAAGAAAATGCTCTGTAAAACATATGGTAAGTAGACACAGCTAAGGTTGTAAGTGATAGAGTGAATTTCCACATTTGTGAAAATTGCTGTATGTTATATAAAACCAATGTTTATAGAGACATAGTATAAGACAAATGATTGAAAGCAAAAATATTCAAAGGAATTACAATTTAAATCCTATTAATGGACTAAATTGAGGGGATTGGATCCCTGCATAGCTAGGCATTTTCCAGACATGAATGTGACTAATCTACAGGTTCCTAAGTATTCTAAAGGGAGAAATAAAGGTTTAATAGAGTGTTACCTTGGAGTCATTAATGTAATCCTTTAAAATGTATAAGTGTTTGATTTTCGTAGCAGTCACTGAATATTTCAACAGTAATGTAAGAAATTTGCCTCTGGGTATCTTCTAATGACTTTTTATGTGACATGTTTGGCTATTGGCTTAGAAAATAAATTAAAAATCACAAGAACATTGTGTATATTTTCCATCCGAGTTGGCTTTCAGGCTTTGTTCCAAATGCAGCTGATTTTAAAGGTCTTTATGGAAACAACAACAAAAAAAAGACACAGAAATTTCAAAAACATAGAACTTGTTCAGTATGTTCCAGCCACAGTTAATACCTAATACATCATATTTTATATGTAGTTTTCTCTAACCTGGCTTGATGATTATCTAGAGAGGGAAAAGGAGAGACAGAGACAGACAGACACACAGATACACACACACAGAGACAGACAGAGAGAGACACACACACAGACAGACAGAAAGACAGACAGACAGACACACCCACACCCACAGGGGGAGGGGAGAGAGAGAGAGAGAGAGAGAGAGAGAGAGAGAGAGAGAGAGAGAGAGAGAGTGTTCCTCCAAACATTTTATCTCTTCTACAAGTATAAAACAACTCTACAATGTCCATGGTCTTATTCTTTTATTTGCTTTGGTGTTTTATGTGTGCATTTGACAGTAAATAAGCAGGATATTTTAGGAGTGATCAATAGTATATAGATAAGAAGCTTGCTTTGACATAAACTTGAAGAAAGATTCCCCTTTCAACTGAGGTGCTAGCACTGCAATTTTCAGACTATGTCTCCATCCTTTCCTCAGATATGGTAAGACAGAAGTTCACAAAGCCTCTGTGTCACAGCAGACTAGCTGTGTGTGAAACGCAGTGAACCTGAGGAGGTGGCAAGACTACAGTCTTCCCTTCTCCTTAGGCCTTGGATCAAAATCTAGAGGAGCTTTCTGTTCATGAGTTCAATTTCTGACCAATGGGGATACTAAATTCTTCCAATTCATAGAGGCCTTGTGAGGGGTAAATATATAATGTGAGCACAAGAGTTCTTGTTGGAAATAAAAGTAAGTCCTTTTATTTTCATTATTCTCATTATGGGGTATTCTTTGAAGATAAAGAGGTTCATGGAGTGTAACCCACTATTCCCAGGTGAGGTCCAATAGATGAAATCAATTCAGCTACCTTCAGTGACTTCCAGAAAGCCAACTTCAAAAGGCGATAGTAGGATTGTGAACAATGGATGCTCCCCCTGTGCGCTTCATGCTCTAGTTCTACACAGAAGAAAAACACAACCTTACTGTCGAGCTTGAACAGCATTTCTATAGCAACTTCAATCAAAAATAAACTAAGTGTCATAGAACCAAAGGGAGTTGAAAATAATGTTGTATTTCATTAAATGAAGTCACTTTTAAGGGTGATTTTCTAAGATCTAAAAATAGTATACTTCTTTTTATTGTGCCCTCATGGGTTTGCAGCAAACTTTGTGAAATGCCAAGATTTGATATTGCTTTGAACAGATTTTCAGGTGCACCAAATACATAGCAAATTTTATCTCTCTTCTTTTTAAAACACCTCCATAAAATACACATATAAAACACATGTCCTAGTTGTATTAAATAGTTGAAAACACATAGAAAATTAATTTTGAAGATCATAAGAAATGAATTCTGGATAAATTAATTGAAATTATTTGTTTAAAATCATAGATTACATGGAAGTTTTTACAATGGTTACACACCGAGTGGACCTTCAATTTGCCATTCCATTAATTCCTGGTGTCTGGGGCAATGGCAGCCCAGAACATGTGGGAGTGACCAACCAATGTTTGGTTTAACTTGAGGCCCACCCCACAAGAGGTATCCCATGCCCTACACTGTCTGGATGGCCAGGAACCAGAGACTGGATAATTCAGAGATCCAGGATAGAACCAAACATGCCTGACTGACTAACAAACAAATAAATAAACAAACAAACAAACAAACAAATAAATAAATAAATAAATAATTCTTAATGATATTCGGCTATGCTCATAGATTAGTGCCTTGTCTACTCACCATCAGACAGGCTTCCTCAGGAAGCAGAGCAGAGTAGGTACAGAGACCCACAGCCAGGCATTGTACAGAGAGAGTCTAAATTATAGGTCTCTATCAGGTCCCCAGGTCCCTCTATCAGAGATCAGGGAACCCTGTGAATGAGGGGGAGGAAAGATTGTAGTAATTAGAGGTGATGGAGGACACCAGGAGAACATGGCCCACCAAATCAACTAAGCAGGTCTCACATGAGCTCACAGAGACTATAGCAAAAAGCCTGTTGCCTGTTGAATATGTATTATGGTCTGATCCAGGTCATTTGCATATGTATTATGGCTCTTAGCTTGGTGTTCTTGTGAGACTTTTAACAGTGTGAATAAGTGTATCTCTGACTCATTTTTTCTTTTTTATTTATTCTTCTCTCATATATTCCAACCAAAGTTTCCCTCCCCTCCTCTTGTCCCAGTCCCTCCCTCTACCTTCCATCTCCCTGAGATCCACTCCTCCTCTATTTCCCTTCTGAAAAGGGCAAGCCTCCCAAGGATATTAACCAAACATGGCATAACAAGTTGTGCTAAGATTAGGTGCATCCCCTCATATTAAGGCTGGATGAGACAACCAAGTAGGAGAAAAAGAGTCCCAAAAGCTGGGAAAAAAAGAGTCAGAGACAGACCTACTTTCACTGAAGAATCCCACAAGAACACCTCGTTATATAAGAAGAAAGTCTATGCAGAAAATCTAGCTTACACCCAAATAGGGTCCGTGATTGTTGCTTCAATCTCTGTGATCTCTTATGAGCTCTGCTTAGTCGATTCTGTGGGTCGTAATTCTTGTGGTATCTTTGACCCCTCTGGCTCCTACAAAACTTCCTCCCACTCTTCCACAGGATAGCTCAGGCTAATGTTTGACTGAGGGTCTCTGCACCTGCTCCCATCACTTGCTGGTTGTAACCCCTCTGATGACAATTAGGCTAGGAACCGATCTATGAGTATGGCAGAGTATAGAAGCAAAATATCATTAGGAATCCTTTAATGACTTGTTTTTTTGGGGGGTGGTGGTGGTGGTGATAATCTTTGGTTCTAAATACAAAAAGAAAAAGAAAAAAGAAAAGAAAGAAAGGAAAAGAAAAAGAAAAACCTCTGCCTTGGCTGAAAGCACAGTCCTTAAGAGCACCCATGTCCCAGAAATTTTAAGCCCTATTTTAAATGTTCTTGTAATGGTTATTTTTGACCAATTTTTGGTGAATTCTCCTTAAGGATCAAAACTGTGATAATGTTTATCTTCCCATCTAGACTCAAGAATTGAAAAACTCTTGGAAGAGGATACTCAAGCAAAGTCTGGACAGCCTTTCTGAAATAGGGCTCACCTTGAAAGCAAATGAAAACAACAGGAGCACGGAAGAGAGTTTTCATCTTCGGGAGTGAGAGCCACTTATGAAGCCCCAGAAGATGTTGTTGATGTCAGACATTGAGTTCAAGGGGAAGCAGGTGAATGTGAATTTATTATCTAAATGGGAAATGGAGTTACTTATATTCACACAGAGTATGGCAGAATAAAAAAAACACTTAGTTTAAATTGAACAAACCTCATACAAATCTGATTTCTCCCTGAATACATAGATTTTGATCTTATATTAAAAATGATTAATTTGAATACATTCTTTATACCACTTACACGTCTTAACTTTAACCTTTTCATTTGTACTCTATAGGCTCCATTGAGGATGGGAAAGAATGGGGAGAGGATCTGAGAGTGCATGGATCTTATTTTCCTTCTGTTTGTGTGCTATCATGGTTCTCATTGCAGGTGCTGATGTTGCCCAAGAGGAACACTTTGCTCATTAGACACATGACTCTCTTCCATGTAAATTATTATAATCCTTGACAAATAATTTATAGGTGGCTCACTCTTCTTAGTGCACTTTAAATTACCCTCACAATTCTCTGAGCTCGGGGTGCTATGGCTTCTCCAACGTCAGTCTTATGTGGAGTCATTACCATAAGAGGGTTGGGGGCTGATAAATAACCTGGGAATAAATTATAATTTCTAATCAGTTGAGATAATTTCTCTTGTTGATTAAAAATTCAAGTTAAAAATATGTGATGGCTAACATCCACAGAGATTTCAGTCTTCAGGCTGGAATAAAGAGGACACTGAATTCTGCTGTTTGTTTGTTTGTTTCTCTTTTCTCTTTGTCATCTCTGTCAATTTAATAATGACATCCACATATAAAATTTAGTCCTGGGCCTCATATCCATTCATCCTATCATCCCTCAGCATAAAGAGCTATTTTTTTTTTCCTGAGACAGGGTTTCTCTGTGTAGTTTTGGTGCCTGTCCTGGCTCTAGCTCTGTAAACCAGGCTGGCCTCGAACTCACAGAGATCATCCTGGCTCTGCCTCCCCAGTGCTAGGATTAAAGGTGTACCACCACCGCCCGGCATAAAGAGCTATTCTTAACAAATGAATGCTATTGTAATTACAGAATAAAAGTCTTAGGACAATTTTACTAAGGTCAGACATCTGTATCAAAAGGAAACTGTAATCAGAGTTTTGTCGATGGAAAGGGATTGGTCACAAACCATTTAAAATTAATCATAAAGACAAGAGTAGAAATTCAAAATAAAATATTGAGATAAAGCTTAAAAGTAAAGTGTTTTCCTAGCATGTGTAAGGACTTGGAATCCTTCCTCATCATTGCAATAAATAAACAAATGAACGAATAAATAATTAAATAAATATAATTTCCTCAGTTAATGAAGGAAATAGCATTGAATTACCTAATTCCTCTATTCCTGTTGAAGTGAGGAATGTCCTTAGTTCATCCTTGACACTATCTTACACTTGCTGAGAGAGGAATAGAATTAGAATGCCTCGCTAAAATTATTTTTCACTGAACTTTTAGATTTATGCAAAGCCGGATGCTTAGTAATTCACAGTCTACCAAAATGGGCATTATGTAAATATAAATGCCCATGCTTTGTATTTGCTCATTGCTTTTCAAAGGTCATTCGTGAGATATCAAGGCATCATTCACTTACTTTTATATAAGGATTTCACATTTTTTTAGTATCACAGAGTTCATATAATCTGTGTCTTTATATGTGTGCCAATTGAAGAAAGATGTGCCATCACCCTCAAAATAGAGTGATGCTTTTTGAAACCACTTTAGTGGATATGTTATAGCATAGATTTTTAGAATTTAAATACAGTGTGAATTGGATAATCCAATATTATTTCCTTTGTTAATTAAAATAAATTTGACATTACACTGTATATTTTGTAGCTTATAACGAATTAAATACTCTCATCCTGTTGAGTATATAGGAATAACATTTGTTATACAGTGACTATGTGACGAAAGGAGAAAGATATTGGGAAAGCATATCACAATATATTGCTTTCACAGATCTGCAACAAGGCAGTTCATTATGAAGTTAAGCATATGATTGTTTCAGAGAATAATAGTCATACAGAAATACAGAGGAATTACAGAAACAGAGTTAATTTAGAAATTAATTAACTGTGCATTGCTAGGGTTTAACTTGCACCTAAACACATGAATAGGGATTGTCAGATAAACAAAGAACAAAGGAAATTCACAGTTAGAACACTGTTGATGCCGAGAAGCAAAGGAATGAAAAACATGAGATGAGTGCAGGAGGAGGCATCATTTGCTATCCAGACCATGATGCATTTGAGAGTACAAGTGGATATTAGTAATTAAAAGTACATTATGTTTTAGAATACTGTTGATCTAGAAATTTAATTTAATGTTGATAAATATTTGTAATAATTCTAATGAAATGCTATCAAAGTAAATTCTTAAAATTAAGAAAGATACATGCATAATAAAAGATATGAAAATGTTCTTTTTCATTTCATTATCTGAACATTAAACCATAGCAATAGAATAATTAACTGTGATGAATTATTTATATTTCACTCTGGATTAGACTTCTGGTATCTAGCAAGTATTTTTATCAGGCCACTTACAGTAAGTACAAGTATTTGTATCTTTCCACAGAGTATCCTGAGACTATAAGGATGTATTTGAAACTCTTGTAAATATAAAGGATCTTTTGTTAACAATTAAATATATGTGTATGCTTGTGTGTGTGTGTGTGTGTGTGTGTTTATGTGCACACACATGTATGTATGTGCAATGGTAATCAAAGAAAAGAAAAGGTTACCAACTTGAGAATGTGGGTAGGATACGAAAGGTCTTAGAGGGAGGGTAACTGGGAGTGAAAGGAGAGGGAAGAAGAGGTATAATTTTGTTTCAGTTGAAAACGTATCTTCAGAAAAAGAAACAGGCATTTAAATTGTTCTGCACATGAAATACTAAGAATTTTAACACCTATAGAAATGTAAGGAGAACTAAAATTGGGGTCATGTAGTTGTATTTTCTCAGATTAGCTCTCTATTATTTCCCAGTGTAGTCTTCTTTCTTATGACAAAAACTGTCTACAGTCCTCTGTTCAGTTTAGTGTGGTTGTTAAATTAAAATACCCTTTTAGGAACTAACTAGAATTATACTAAATTGATCATTAGTGTATGAATGTTTTAAAACATATGTTTTCATAGAGGAGAGGAAACAAAACTCATCTATTCAGCAGTTTAGTACTTACAAATGCCACTGAGAGCAGATAGCACACCACTCAGGGCACACAAGAAAGGCAAGCAGTTGGAGACATGTACACCCAAGAGCAGGGAGGGAGCAAAGGAGAGAATGTGTGAGTCTGTAGCTGAAAGAAATCTTAATTGATGTTCATGACATTATCTGGCTTTTAAAAATATTTCTATTAATTCTTTGATAATTCCATTTTATTTTGATCATATTCATCCCTCTCCCCCAACTCCAATGGCTCAATTTAGAGTCTAAATGATCTAAATTTTAGACCAATCACATATGAGTTCTGTGCAGTCACATGGTGACTGAGATGTGGTTCCTGTTGTAGGTCTGAAGCAGTTGACAAGAACTGTGGAGTCAGTGGTGGATCAGGTGAATAGTTGTATCCAAAATTCCATATACAGGATGTTATAGAGACTGATTATATAAAGCAGATGTCCACATGGAACAGATCAAATAACTGGGAAGAGAGAGAGAGAACTGGACTCTGTGTTATTAGTAACTAAACTAGAGAGAAAAATTAATCTCCTTCAAAATGGAGGCAAAAGTATCACAATAATTCACCAAAAAATTTAATTATGGAAAAACATGCCACCCTTCAGAATGTTACCATCAGTAGCTGATACAGCTTGGGGCCAATCAAACCCACGAAAAATCTTTGACCTATAATTTGTCCTGCCTGCAAGATGTGCTGGGATAATGGTAGTACTGGACTTGTGCAAGTGGCCAACCAATGACTGGTTCAGTTTGAGGCCCACACCATATGAGAGAGCCCATGCCTGACACTGCCTGGATGATCAGGAACTGAAAGCTGCATAGCTCACAGACCTAGGATTTAAAAAAAAAAAAAAAAAAAAAACTGGCAAATAAAAAAAAAAGTCAATGACATGATTTCTAATGATGTTCTGCTATACTCACACACAAGTTCCTAGCCCAGTCGTCATCGCAGAGGTTTCATCCAGGAAGGAGCGGGAGTACATGCAGAGACCCATTGACAAACACTAGTCAGAGCTCAGTGAACCCTGCTGAAGAAGGGGATGAAGAACTGTAGGAGCCAGAGGGGTCAAGGACACCAGGAGAACATAACCTACAGAATCAACTAAGCAGGGCTCGTAGGGGCTCACAGGGGCACACAGGGGTTCACAAAGACTGAAGTAAAAATCACAGAGCCTGCATGGATCTGATCTAGATCCTCTGCCTATATGTTATGGTTGTGTAGCTTGGTGTTCTTGTGGTCCTCCTAACAGTGGGAGTTGGGGATGCCTCTGAATCTTTTGCCTGCTCTTTGGACCCCTTTCCTCCAACCAGATTACCTTGTTATGAGAGTCTATGCCTGGTCTTATTATAACTTGTTATTCCATGTTTGATTTATATCCCTGGGAGGGCTGCTCTTCTCTGGGGGAGAGAGGAGGTTGGGGAGGAGACTGAATAGAGTGAAAGGAGGGAAAAACTGCAGTTGGTTGCTAATGTATGAGAGAAGAATAATTTAAAAGAAAAGATTCAGATGATTTAGCCTGCTTTCACAATTGACAGTGACTCAGTTCTAAAAGTGCTTCAATACAATCTTTAATTGTATTTGAGAATCAATAGAAATATGTTTTTCAAACTAATATTGAGTTAAAATACTGAGAGGTATAGTAAAGCATCAGCTATATTAAAAAGTGAGATCATTAATCTAAAATTAGTCCTCTATATGCTTGTAATACATAAGCAGTACACTGTAAGATTCTCCTTTGAATTTTAGTGAAAGGATACATTGATTTTATTTGTAATTCAATGTCCTTCTTCTAAGGTTGGCACTGTTCCATGAATTTGCATGTGACTAGAGGGAGGAATATTTCAGGACCTACTTTCTGAAAACTCATCATAAGTGTAAAGCTACTGGATGAATAGACTTGCTTAAATTAACTGCAGTAGGGTAGGGTCGTCACCTCCCTACATCATGCTGTGACTTTTGGTTAAGTAATTATTAAGGATTTAATTGTGAAAAGCCAAAGAAGACAGATGTAGATGTAGAATGTTCATTGGATTGGCATCAAGTACAGGGTCTAAGACTCAATTTCCGTTGTTGTCTGTGAAATGTGTATATGATTGGTGAGATCACAGGCATCAGAGTTGAGGACTGAAATCTGGATAGTCCTAAACTACCCAGAAAGAAATGCATTTTTATTGGTAAAATTATTAAGGTCACTCCATGTAGTTAAAAGGGAGGTTTATTTTGTGGGTTAACTTACAAGTGAAGGGATAGGCTACAGTGTCTGGGAAAGGTGTAGTGCAGTCAGGTGGTGTTCTCTGGAGAACTCTGCTCCATCTACCTCCAGCATCCAGGGTCCAGGAACCAAGAGAGTCAGAGCATCCGGATCTCAGGTCTTCAGGGTCCTCTCTTGGCCCCGCCTTGTAGGTGTGACGGTTACCAAAGCCTCAATGGGGCTTGGAACTTCCAGATCAAAGTTGGAATGGCTACCCACTACACATTTTGTTACAGCACAAATCCTTACATAATATACAATGGCTTCTTTGACTTCTTATCCAGTGTTGTATGGTAGTTTTAAAAATCTCAAAATGTTGGATTTTTCTTTATACAGTAAATTTAATCACTTTGTTTCCCATTCCATACACATTATCATCTCATCGGTAAATATTTGATCATTATGCAGTGTAGTATGCATTGACAGAGCATGGTACTATGTCAATATGCACAGCTTTTAAATAAGATATTTATCAATCAAAATGATGCAGCCATTTAGGACAAATGGACCTAATCTTTTATAATCATTTTCTTTTGTTGCTTCACAGATATACTTCCCCTACTCTTATTCTTTCATGTCTGTTTAAATAAAATGGATGCAACCTTATCTCAGAGATCAAACAATTTTTGAGGAGTTCTTTTGTATCTGCTTTTTCTTAAGTGAGATCTTCTCCATCCATGGTTTTCAATTGCTTACACTATTTTTAATTTGGTTTTGAACAGACTTTTTTAGTGGACTGCACCTTTAAGAATGTATGTTTTGCCTTAATATGTACACTACAGAATGCCTTTCTGTAAGCCAGAAATGACAGCCTTCCCTAGCAGGAAAGGGTCATCAGGGTTGTTTGAATGTTGGCTGTAAGTGCAAAGCATTCTGGTTGGTCACCACCTGAGAAAGCCTTCCCTGCTGGTAGAAGTCAATGAGCTTAGGACACATATTGTGTGCACACACTCTTGGATATTACTCTAGTATGAGGGAGCTCAGGAGGTGTTGTTTATTCTAAGCCCAATGTGTTCAGGCTGTAGAAATGCTTGAAAACCTCCAAGATGTTCCTTATGGAAATGGAATGTGTTAATACTATCATTGCTGCTGTCACCATTTACAATCTCTTATAATTTTCTTTAGTTTGAGTGAGATTGACACAGGACAGGTGACATTCACTTCCTCTCAAATTACTCTTTGGACTTATAACTCATACAGTAATGAAAGTATTATGTTTTTGCCATTTTGCATTCACATTTGTTCAATAAAATGCTACTAAGCACCTATTACTCAGTGGACATGCTCTGTGTGCTGAGAGATTCTGTCATTAAAATGAATTGTATTTATCTACTTTTACATTGACTACAGGATGGTTCTATTACCCCTTAATGACTAAACATGAATGAGCATATAAATGTTTTAAAGCTGTGTATTTCAGAAATGGTCCCTAGACTAGCAGTGTCAACATTGTCTGGGAACCTGCTAGAAATGCCCCCAATGAATCAGACCTTTTCAGGAGGCTCCAAGGTATGTGTTTTAACAAGGGCTCAGGGGGATTCAGTTGATGCAAGAACTTAAGATCCATTTTTTTTTTTATAGGATGCCTGTTACAGAGAAGGTCACTAGAATCTGGAGGGAACTGAAGACAGGATTGCTGAGCCATAATAAAAGCAGAAAATGAGAATGCAGTGATTACTTTCACATTGAAGTGAGGAGTTAGACAAGAACAATTCAATATGGGGATATGAAAAACCAGGATTTTATTTAACATCTGCAAAGAGGGCATCCAGATGTAAAGAGATATTAACTATTAAAAGATGGGTTAAAAGCTATTGAAGTCATGATGGCACATGCCTGTAAACACAGAATTCAAGAATGTGGGAAAAAGGACTTCAGAGGTTCTAGGCTAACCTAGGGTATAGTGTGCGACCTGTAGCAAAAAACAAACAAACAAACAAGGAAAGAAAGAAAGAAAGAGTGAGAGAGAGAGAGAGAGAGAGAGAGAGAGAGAGAGAGAGAGAGAGAGAGATGGGGAGAGAGATAAAGGAAGGAAGGAAGGAAGGAAGGAAGGAAGGAAGGAAGGAAAAAAGAAAAGGAAAGAAGGAAGAAAAAGAAAGAAAAGAAAACATAATGCTACTGAATACTAAATTTACTTGTGTTATTATTTTGTTCAGAGGTAGCTACTTCAGCAATCAAGGCAGATAGGATCTGTGGTGGTATTGTATTGCCCAAAATATTGTGTACGCCAATAAACTTATCTGGGGTCAGAGAACAGGACAGCCACAATATTAAAGGTTAGGCAGTGATAGCACATGCCTTTAATCCTAGCATTCCAGAGGCAGAAATCCATGTGTTCAAGGATACACCCAAGCATGGTGACCAACGCCTTTAATCCCAGAAAGCAAGCCTTCAATCCCAGGGAGTGGTGGTAGAAAGCAGAAAGGTATATAAGGCGTGAGGACCAGAAACTAGAGGCATTTGCCCTGGAGAGGCATTTGCCCTGGAGAAGCATTTGCCCTGGAGAGGCATTTGCCCTGGAGAAGTATTTTGGGCTGGTTAAGCATTCAGGCTTCTAGCAGCAGTTCAGCTGAGAGTCATTTGGATATGAGGACATAGAGGCTTCCAGTCTGAGGAAGCAAGACCAGCTGAGGATCCGGCAAGGTGAGATAGCTGTGGCTTATTCTGTCTCTCTGACCTTCCAGCATTTACCCCCAATACCTGACTCAGGTTTGATTTTATTAATAAGAACTTTTAAGATTCATGCTACAAGGATCTGTGTAGAACATTGCAGCACCCACTGTGCTTGTTACAATGCATTCACTGTAGATGCCTTGGTGTCTTTTGTGCATCTCATACCTCCTCATAGCTGGCTTTGTTCCTGAAATTTCTATTGTTGGTAGCTTGTCTCACTGAAAATGTCACCTGCAGTATTTCTGTACTACAAGTAAAAAAATAGAGGACATCATATCTGTTGACAAAGACTTAAACTTAGTTGAATGATTCTTTGTACATCATTTGAAAGACATTCTGATTTTTATGCATGTATTTATTTCCAGAGATCTGCTCAGAGAATAAAAGTTAACATAGTGTTTATTTCATTGCCTCTGATGAAAATCTTTGACATGCAAAGCATTTTTTCACTCAGACTGTTAAAGTTTTTTGTAACCACATTCTTGTTTTTAATTAATTTATTGTGCTTGAATTGACAGCATACTCATACAGATTTCTCCCATGAAATTATCATTAATTTGTAATCGTATCCAAACCATAAAGTTTGAATTTAGACTATAAAGGTAAGATGAACAAATCATTGGTTACTTTCTTGATTATGTTTCATCTAGATCTCTCTTTCCCAACATCAAAGGCTCTCATGGTCATTAATAGATTCATTCCTTTCAATTACTAATTCTAGGAGCTTTCAACTTCACTTGCATATTAAATAATATTACTATTAAGTGAGAGAAATCAGTCCAAATTTGTCAAATGAATGTACCATATGGAATATCAATAAATATTAATTAAATTGTGTTCCATGCACTTTTTTATTCTTTTGAATAATGCATTCCATTCCTGGATAGATCAACTGTTTAGAAGCAATCACAGGTTAGCTTTCTTTGAAAGGAGTATGGAGTATACTGGATATAGTGAAAAAATGTAACAGATTTAGACTTAGAGGCAATGGAGTGGCACTGTAAATTTCAAACAACAAACATGAATTTCATTAAAAGTCAGACAAGTTTATGCTCTTCTAAATACTTGGAGGCCATAATGAGTAAATTATAATAAATTGACTATATTTTCTTCCTTCCATATTCTAGTTCCCTAACTCTAGCCATCTGACAATTGCTTAATTAAGATACATACATATTAAGTGTAAACATGTGGTGTATGGGCCTGAAGTTGTAGTGGTAGGTCATTGTCTGGTGTATGTGACAGATCCTTCTATATTTGATGCCTGGCATAACTAAACAAATAAAAAGATAAATACACAGGCAGATAGATTCAATAAAAAGAACAGTATATAACAGGAAAAGAGAAAAGGAAAGGGAAAATAGAGTGAATAAAATGGGAAAATGGTAAAAAAATAAGTAAAAGAAACAAAAGACAAAACTAATTTGAGTTCTGTCATTATTTGCTAGTTTTGTATATCAAAAGTATGTCTAGGATTTTCAAATTGTCTTTTACTAAGATTTGGTACAATTAACTCATAGAAAGTGGCATTTTATGTGCCCTTGTGTCATTTGTAAGCTGTGCATTTTCTGCTACACTGTGTGGCTACTCTGTGCTCTGTACTGTAGTAGATGCCTGTGTGCATCTCTCGTGTGCAAGGGATACTGGCACATAAAGAGGACACTCTATATATAGAGGAGGGAGAGCAATGTCTAAAGTTTTAAGTAACCAGATGTTATGTAGGGACTTAGTTAATTTCAGCACAGAGCTGTGATATGGGAATGAGCAAGACCCCATGCAGATGCCTGAGGAGCTGAAGGTCACTGATGAGTAACATTCCCTTGGTAGTGCAAAGTTAAAGTGATAGAGCATGACATCTTAAATGTATTGCCAAATTGTTTCACTCTTGCTAGGGACCATATATAAGGCCTCTGTCATATGGTTTCATATATATGCTTATATTACATCACACTATCATATACATACATAATTGTACATAGACATCTATTTTTATGTACACTATTATTCTAGAATTATTTTGAGATAAAACAAACCTGAATGTTCACTATAAATTTCAACAATACTGTAGTCATATGGAAATAAGGAATGTACAATATTAGAGATGTATAAAATATAGAAATAATAGAATAAAGTCAATTCTCTAGAGAATTGAAAGAGGTGGCAGAGGAGTGAATACTTGAGATTTATCTGGGAAAGTAAACAGGCACTGCTAAGATCGAGGAAGATGCAATGAAAAGTAATTACAGGAGCATGAAGATGTGTTTTAAAGCTTAACTTTGCCCCATCATAGAAAATGTCTATAGGGATAGAAGAACTACTTAGGCTAAAGTACATCCAATATTGAAAGAGAAGTATTTAAGTTATATCAGTGCGCAACCAAGAAATTTTAATATTATCTCTATTTCACAAGTTATGAAATCAGCATATATCAAATTGTAACTCAATTTATTAGAACTAATTTAAGTCAACAAAGAAAATTTCTAAATGTAAATCTCATAGGATTATGCTTCTTGAAAGCCATACTCAACTACGGAAAATTAACTTTATTAATGCAGAAGGCTGCAACTACAAATATAACACTAGGGTAAATGATATTGAATCAATAAGTGATAAAGCTTTCGAATGAGACAGCTGGTGCTGTGAGAATAGTACTTTCTTTCTTTGACTCAAGTAGGAAATTGTGGAATCTTAAGTAGTAGACAAGATTCATGCATTGTCACTACCAATAATATTGCAGCGAATCATTTAGGGTATTCAAACAATATGGAAGACTCAAGGGAAATTACATAGCATCTAAGTTTAGCAGAACAGTAAAAGTAAACTTTGGTAGAACAATACACACTAGAAACGACAGCTGGATGGATAATCCCCATGTTTTATTGGAAGTGAAAATGGAGTTGGGTCTCCAAGTTATTGTTCAAGGCAATATGTGACACAATGTATGTCTGGAATCAGCCTCACATTTGGCATTATTTCTTTGTCTGCTCTGCTTATTAAAGGAAAGAAAATAAGCAAGGCAACAATGTGACTGTTTGAATAAATAATGACTCATTCACTCATATCAATCAAGCATGTACTGGACGATTAATTTCTCCAGCCCTGGTGTTTCTGTGAATCAGTTGAACTATTGCTCTTGATGTTCTTTAAATTGGCCAAGAATAACGAAATCCCAAAGTCTGAGTGTCTGTCCCTCTCATCCAGTTGTTTTCCACATTTCTCCCCTTGAATTTTGGTTTCTGATCAAAGGTTACCTTAGGAATCTTCCCTGTTGCCACTTATTGAGGTATATATGGCTGTGGTCAATTCATGCCACTGTTATTCCTTTTTTCTGGCAAGTACTAAACAATATCTACCAATATATTATGAGTTTAATCACTTCTATAAACATAACTTTGTGTTCAAAAGTTACTGTTACACAGTATGTGTTCATTAGATTGTTACTAAATGAACAAATTCTTGGATCAAGGATTGGGTAGCTATTCATTGTGAAATTGCATAGCATGAGTACATTTTAATTAGCATTTAATAAGGACATAGATGGCAGCTTATTAAAAATATTAGACTTTCTGGAAGATGACAGAGTAGTAAGTACATGTGTTAGGAAAACTCTATCCAAGTTTCTAAACAAAATGCTAGAAAAATAGACAAAATAAATCACAATGCTTTTTACTATATGACCAGGAAATTATTTAAATCAAGCAGGTGGATGGCATAAAGCTAAAAGAAAAACCTTAATACATTGTGTTATAGCATTATGGTTCAGAAAGGTTTTAAACAAAAAGACTTTTATGTAAGAAAATTAAATGCAACAGTAAAACTTTGAAAACTAACTTGGGTATAAGTAATATAATTAAATTGAGTACAATGCAGGTGAAGGCATAAATAAAATAAATTCATAATGAAGTAAATTCAGCCTAGACGAAGTTAGTAAATGTTAAGTTATGTAATATATTAATAATAAATCAATTATAAAAAAATGAAAGCACTCTTCCTGGTCATTTATTACATTCTTAGTTAAGTATGGCATGTAGGAAATAAGCCCCATTTATGTTATTCATGTAATTAGTATTTATGTATTGATTATCAGTATGTAGTAGATCATAATATTCTGTGTACCGAGGACATGAGAGTGAACACATTTCTAGAATGCCTGTTTGAAACACATTTCATTTACTTCATACCTCTGTGTTCTATTTAAATGGGATCACTGACATTATCATGCATTTAACAGGAGTAGATGTGAAGAAAATTAGATAAAAGTAGTGAAAAAAGAGAATCGTGCCTAAAGTGTTTGAAGATCTGGATTTTTTTCTGTTTGTTTGCTTGTTTAATTTTGTTTTTTAGAGAATGAATAAATGTGCCTTATTTTGAACCAAAACCAATAGCTGAATTTAAAAGTGAATTAGGACTTCAGTCTCTGCAATTGCAAATTAACTACTTACCATAGTATTTCACAAAGCACTGACCTCTTTGTTGCTGAATGTGGTAAGCAGCATAAGCATGCTCATCTAGAGGAAGAATTTAGGCATCTTTCATTAAAGAATGGATGAGCTCATTTCAGATTTTGGATCATTTGTAAAGATGAATTACAATCTTTGTAGTAGACTCCAGAAGAAGGGGACTGTGGTAAGTGGATGGTTGTCTCAGTATATTTGGAGATGGAAGTGTTAAAGATTGTAAACATGGAATTGAAGAAGTTCTGAATGATTTACAAGACCTATAGGGAGACTGCACTTGTTTTATGAAATTGAGCAAGGTGAATCAGGCTCATGAAACGGATTGGCAGGGACGGGGGAAGGTTAGGGCAAAAAGCAGAAAAAGAACAGGAGAGACTTACGTAGGAAACTTATGATAACATAGTACACTCTTAAGTTTGACCATTTGTGGGGATGGGAGAAGGGTTGTGGATACTTCTGGTACAGAAATATTTTTAAGCTGAAGTTTATAGTATGCTAACAGACATAGCTTCATAACCTAGTTTTCTTTTTTGAAAATGGGAAATGGACTAGTGAGAATTAGAGATGACCAAAGTAAAAGATGCTATCCCAAGAAATGCAGGTTTGTGTGAAAGAAAGGAAAAGAACATTCTAGGGAAGGTCAGTCTGTGAAACAAATTGACTTTGCTAAAATTTAGTAGAATTGTCAAATTGGATAGATTAAAACAGATGGATAGCAATTCCACAGTATGACCTCAGTTCTAGATCATCAAATCATAGAAATTCCTAGAGAAATAACTTTATATTGGGTGCAATAATGAGTGATTGTTAGGTGCTGGAGGTTGATATGCTAGATAGAAAAGCTCATAAGGATTATTAGGAATGTGTTAGAAAAAAATTTCATACAATATATTCTGATCATAGTGTTCCCTCCCACAGCTCCTAGAAGATCCTCCCCATTTTCCCAGTTCCATGTTCTTTCTTTCTCTCCCTCTTTCTAAAACAAACATGAAAAAATAATATAATAATAATAATAAAAAAGAAAAAGAACAAGAAACACACACACAAAATAAACAAATGAACAAAAAACAACTAAAAAAGAAAAAGCCAAACCAGACCAAACTAACAACCAGCAAGGATAGCCTATGTCTACTCACCCACTCAGAGCTGGGAACCCACCTGGCTGGAAGAATTCCAGGCCTTGTGCATGCTGACAGTCTTGGTAAGTTCAAGTGTACATTAGTACTGTTGTGTAGGGATAACACTCTTTCCTTAGTAGTATGTGATCCTCATTCTCACAGTTTTTCTGTGTCATATCCACATAACTCCCTGAGCTTTGAGAAGAGATATTTTAGGAAGACATCCCTTTTAGGACTGAATAGGGAATTGTTCTTAAACATTCACCTGGAAGAGTGAGTTTTACGATTACGAGAAAACTTCTTCTCAAATTGGATTGGTTACTCCAATATGAGTTTAAGATATTTTGCCTTGGAATGAGTAAGACATCTTGGAATACCACAAAGAATAACAGAAATATTGTTCATTTTTATTGGAGAAGGAATGAGAATTAAATAGTGAAAGAGGGAAGAATAGCTCCAAAAAGCTTGAACAAATACAATCAACACTACCTGGATCTTTAAAAGTTCTAAGTGATAATCCAGCCAGTGAAGCAGATAGCATATCTGCAGATCTTCCCTTCTTCCACCTCCCCTCCATGTCCATTCCCTTGTTTTCATCCCCAGCTCTATAGCAGAGCACCTGCTACAGCCTCCTGAACAACAACAACAAAAAAACTGCTGGAGGAATCATCATTTCCCAATGAGCTCATGTTATACTATAGAGATATAGTAATAAAAACAGCATAGTATTTGCAGAAAATCAGACAAATTGATCAATAGAATCAAATTGAAGACCCAGAATAAACTCATACATCTATGGACATCTGATTTCTGATAAAGAAGTCAGAAATCCACAGGGGGGAAAAAGAGATTTTTCATGAAATAGTGCTAGTCAAACTGTATGGCTGCATATAGAAGAATCAACATAGACCTATACTTATTACCCTACAAAAAAGTCAACTCCAGATGGATTGAATATCTTAACATAACACCAGATATACTGAACCACATAGAAGAAGTAATGGGGAATAGCCTTGAATTCAATGACACAGGAAAAGACTTTCTAAACAGAACGCCATTAGTGTAGGCACTAAGATTAGTAACAATTAGTAAATGGGACCTCATGAAACTGAAAAGTTTCTGTAAGGCAAAGGACATCACCATTCAGACAAAGTGGCAGCCTACAGAACAGGAAAACTGTTTTTTACCAACCACACACCTGATGGGGGCCTAATATCCTATTGTAGGATATTTTGATCATACTCTGATATCCCTAAGACTGCCAATAAAGGTAAACCTTGAATCAGGGGGAAGTTCCAGTGACTAGCTGACCAGAATTGGCCAAAGAGAAGTCAGAAATTTAGGTAGAGAAGACACACAGGAAGGAAAGAGCAGAGACGAGTTTGGTGCTTCCTTTTGGTTCTGGGATAAGGAGAGAGATGAGTCTTTTGCAATGTCTCCAGCCAAAAAGCAAGGTTAGCTAGCTACTACTTAAGCTCTCTGAGCTAGCAGGTTTTCATCTCAACCTTTGACTCCTGAGTCTTATTGATAAATAGAACAATAGAGACTTAATGTTAATCATATATAGCAGTCTGGTTCACTGTAAGCCCCATCAGGCCACAGCCTGAGTGGCCAGTGGAGTGCTGAGAATGTGATTGTGGGGCTGCAAAAGATAATTAAAATATCAGTAGATTCATGTGCAGCTGCTAAGCTGACAGAAAAAAAATCAAGTACAAAATACATAAAGAACTCAAAAAATTAGATACCAAGAAAACAATAAACCAATTAGTAAATGGGGTGCAGATATGTAAACCAAGAATTCTCAAAAGAGAAGACAATTATTGAGAGCCAATGGTAGCAAAAGTCCATGGGAGTATACAGCAGTGACAACTAGAGTTCAGAAGGTCAACCTATCAGAACTAAGGTTCTGTTAGAGGAAACCATCACACAAGGCATTCTGAAATTACTGCCTTTTGAATGAATTGGCTGTCTCTTGTTGTAAACTTCTTGTGCAATAACAGCCATAATTCTCCCCATTTACCATGCATTTCCATGTTATGTGTTCATGCAATCTCATGATTGCATCTCAATCCTGGGCACAACTTGCCCTATACATTGGGGTAAATGGATAACTGTCCTCAGCTGTGTTTATTTTTCATTAACATAAATCTGGTCAGGGCCATTCTCTGGACAAAAGTATTTCAGCAAAGATACAAGGACAAAACTGCACATAGATAAACATTAGCTCATCTCACCCACAGATAGAGAAAATAACCACTAACAATTAAATCCTCAACTCTTCACCTTCATCCTAGGTCATTTACACAAGACCCTTACTTAAGAGATTTATTGCTCACATTCCTGAAATGATGTTTTAGTCACTTGCTAGTTACTGAGTTAAGATAGTTACTTCCCACTGACTCAAGGGCATTGGCTTCCAGGCCAGGAAGGTGATAGGCTGCAAACTTCTTTCTTGTGCAAATTAAGTTTAATTTCTCCTCAGCCAGGTGCTATTCCTAGATTACCTAATTGATCTTAGCCTTTAGTTGACCCTACCAGAGAACTCCCCTTTAGTCACTCCCTTTTTGGGTTGTAATTGGAAGCTGACATTTATTGCTTTATGTGTGGATCCTTATCACCTCTCTCTGCACCCCTGAAAGCTTCAAGCCTCTAATTGCTTTGCCAAAGAATTATTGCTTGTGTATATACACTGGTTCCCTCACAGCACTTGGGGAATTGATTGAGAAGATCAAGATGAGGATGAAGAAGATGGAAAGAACTAGATAGAGATGAGAGAACAACAGAAGGGACCGAGAGCAGAAGGGGCTGAAAGGAGCTAAGTGTGAGAACAGAAAACAAGCTATGTAGATAGAATTTACTTAGAAGAATAAAGTGGACTAAAGAACTCAGTGTGCTTAGATTCATTTGATATCCCTCAGATTAGAATCCTTAGCCGCTTGTAGCTTCTGTTCTGGACCATGGTAGAAATCTCCTCTAGGCAGGCATTTGGGGAGAATTTGTTACTTAATTAACTGAGAAACATTTTCAGGATGTTCAACATCCATAATCATAAAGGAAATAGAAATCAAAACTACTCTGAGATTTCATCTTATACCTATCAGAGTGGCTAAGATCAATATAACAAATGGTAGCTCATGCCGATGAGGATTTAGAGAAAGGGGAGCACTTGTCCACTGCTGGTAGGAGTGCAAACTTATACAGCCACCGTGGAAATCAGTGTGGTGGTTCCTTGGGAAAATGGGGATAGATTTATCTCAAGATCCAACTATAGCACTCTTGGGCATAAACCCAAAGTAAGCTTCCTCCTACCACAGAGATACTTGCGCAACAATGTTAATTGTTACTCTCTTCATAAAAATCATGGTTGGAAACAATCTAGATGTACTTCAACAGAAGAACGGATAAAGAATATGTGGTACATTATCACAGGGCAGTATCAGCCATTAAAAAATGAAATTTGCCCATAAATGGATAGAACTAGTAAAAAAAAAAAAATCCTCAGTGAGGAAACCCAGACCCAGACAGAAATATGTTATGTATTTGCTTATATGTGGACATTAGCTATTAAATAAATGATAACCAAGCTACCATCCATAGAACCACAGTGGTTAGGTATATACTAAGGTACTAGAGAGGAGAGATAGGTCTCCTATGCAAAGGAAATAGAATCAATAGGTATGGATGGGTTGGATTGAGGGGCTCTGGGATGGGAAGATCAAGTGGCAAGGGATGGAGGAGATGTGGCTAAGGGAGAGAATACTGGGATAGACAGCTGAAGCTAAGGGTAAATGAATGAGTAGTATGGAAACATAATACAGCAGAAGCTTCTAAAAAATACACTTGTACGAAGGTGATCTAAATAAAATCATCAAATAATGGAGGAGAGAGGGTCCCAACATGCTATCTCTTGTCACCAACGAATACTTCCAGTACTGGGATAGGTTTACATAAAATAGTGTTATTGACCAAAGTAGTTCTAGAGGAATCCTCAAACAACAGAGGTTTTAGCCAAGTCTACACATTACCCTTCACAAAATAACAGCAGAGCCCTATTGCTAAAGAAAACACCCACACAACTCTTTGAACATGGAGAAATTAAGCTGAGGCCTACATAAGTCTTCACTCCTACATGCTAGTGCTACAGGAACGTAATTTGCACACTACTAAAAGAAACGTCAGCGGCAATTCAGCCACAAACCCTTTGATCTACCATGGTGCATTGCCTGCAAGTTTATGCTAGTGCAATGGTGGCACAAAGCTTGTAGGAATAACCAACCACGGTCTGATCTGACTTAAGGCCCACTCCAGGAGATGGAAAACACATGTGACAGTGCGCGAGTCACCAAGAACCTAAGACTAGATAATCCAGGGATTTAGGGCACAACCAAATACTACTGGTCTAAAGAAAAAGCAATAAAATGACTCCTGCTGATATTGTACTGTGCTATAGATCAGTGCCTTGCTCAGACATCATCAGAGAAACTTCTGATTGCAGTAGATTGGAGCAAATACAGAGACCCACAACCAGTCACTATGCATAAAGTGAGAAACCTTAGAATATTCAGCTGTAAACAGAATGTCTCTATAAAATCCCTCCCCTCAGGGCTCAGGGAAGCCTAAGAGTCTAAGAGCCAGAATGCACAGAGGATGCCAAGAAAACAAGACCCTCTAAGTCAACATGATTAGAGCTCATATGAACTCCCAGAGACAGAGGCAGCATGAACAGGGCCTGCATGTGTCTGTACCAGGTTCTCTGTTTGTGTTATGTGTATTTTATGTATACCATTGTATATTTTACGGCTTCTGGTTTAGTGCTTTTATGGGATTCCTTGAGTGTGTGAATTAGAGGGCCTTTCTTGTGCCTTTTCTTTCTGTTTGCTTGTTTTGCCCAACTTTGATGTGTTGTATTGTGTTTTATTTTATTATGCTTTGTTTTATCATTATCCCTAAGAAGCCTATTTGTTTTCTAATGAGAGATAGAAAGGGAGCCAATATGGATGAGATGGGATGTTGGGTGAAAATGGGAGGAATGGGGGAGGAGAAACAGTAACTGGAACATTATGTAAGAAAAAAATCTATTTCCAATAAAGTGAAATAAAGAAGTTCTTAGGAAAAAAGAACTTTGTGTCTTAAAGTCAAAATTTCTAATATTTAATTTGACAGTTACAAACCCTTCTTTTGCTGTTGAAAATATAGATAATAATTGCTGCAATGGAGGAGAGCAGAGAATGACTGTCCTAAGTACTGAATTTTAATATGAGACCCAAAGTTTATTGTAAGTATAAACACATATACATTATGTACATGTACACATATTCATTATTAATATACACACATGTATACAAAAGTAAATATTTAATATATAACATATTATTAAGTACATGCTTATATAATATGTAATTGACATATGATAAAAAGTATATAAGTTTTTGTTATATACATATATTCATGCATATTTATTTATGTGTCACCTAAAACAAATTAATCAAACGAACCAAAAATTAAGTTCTGGCACCAAAGACCCATTCTACATGAGATAGCTGTGAGTATTTTCACAGAAGGTCAAGTAGACTGTTTCGACTTTCACAGGATTATGTGATGCTGTTAAATCTTATTAACACAGAGCTTGGCAAGAGCAAGGAAAACAAATGCTGGTGCTCTCAGGTAAGAATTTCCCTGCAGGCTTTGTTTATCACAGTTCTTTTCTGTAAAGCACCAATAAGTGGAAGATTTATCTCTCATGTACCTGCTCTCATAAGATTGGCAGAAACAATGGTTGTTTTAAGAAGTGCTTTATCTTTCTTGTATGGAAATGCCTATGCATTCTCTGTATCAGCAGTTTTAAATATTGGAGCAGCTTGTTTTCTGTGATTTCTGGAGTTGTCCATGACATCTAAAATGCCCTTTTACCATGATTAAATCACCCTACATCACAGTCCCCAGTAATTTAGGAATTCGTATTTCCATAAATTCAATCAAATCATCTCCAGAATTTGCCTAACCCTAGAGTCTAGCAATATACAATCAAGTCTAGTTTTTTAACCACTCAATCTTGTTTAGTAAAACTTGATTAGATTTTATCATCCTACTCATTAAAGATTCCATCTGTTTAAAATCTCCTTTCGGTTTAGAATAAATTTGTTTCTTCATCTATGCTTTCTGGATGGCTTATTCATTTGGGGATGTTGTACTTCAAACTGGGGGTTGCTTATATTTTTGTTTCACTTTAGTTTGATTAAATACATTATTTTTTTCCTTTTGAGAAATTAATAATTTTATTCCTTTAAACACAAAATACTAGACAGTTTGTTCCAGTTTGACACAGCATAAGCCTGTGTCAAATGAAATGAAACTTAGGGTGTCTACAACATAGCAGTTAACAGACTTAGTTAAAGCACACAAGGATGGTACAAGGACACGTGAGAGGGGTGGTGTATATGCTTCGTGTCTCTACTTTGGTGACACATTGTGAATATGTGGATATGTCCAACCCGATTAAGATGTGCATATTAAATATGGACATTTAAAATGTATCAATTATAGTTTAATAAAGCTTAGAAAATTCCAACTAGTTTCGGATGTGTTGATTGTGATAATTAGCACTAAAGTACTTGCCAAGGGAAAATCTATAAATATAAGTAAAAGATTTATCTGGAGATGAGTGAGGTATTTTCAGAAACAATTATGCCATAAAGGGAGAATAAAATAGTCCTTAAAACAATGGCCTTAACTTGTGGCTTGTGACCATTTTGAGGGTCGAATGACCCTTTCACAGAGGTCACCTAAGACCATTGGAAAACACAGATTTTACATTACAATTCATAACAGTACAGTTGTGAAGTAGAAACCAAAATAATTTTATAGTGGGTGGTCTCCATGATATGAGGAACTGTATTAAAAGGTCACAGCTTTTGGAAGGTTGAGAACTAGTGCCTTAACAGGAGGCGTGCAGGGAAGAGTGGAAGATTAATAAGGTAGGTTTCTGTAATGGGATATCTATGGAATTTGGAAACAAAAGTCCCACATTATCAAACAAAAAAAGCATGTTGGCCAAGTTACACAAATTATCTGGTTTTAAATTGCTTTTCTATGAAATAGAAATATTAATACTACTGGCTACATCTGGAAGTTTAATTGTATAGTATGAAAACTCTTATTCACTGAAGTTACTGCAGTCTTCTGTAAACCCTCTGCAGCTTTCCCATCACATTTACCCTCCCTTGACCTAAAATGTGTCCCATGTCACATGACCAACCTTGTCAACCATTTCTTAGCTCACAGGCCTAGCAGAGTACTTCCTTGTCCAATAACAACATGGTAAAAACTCTAGTTTCTGTTCTGCAATCATCTGCCACAATTTGAAATTATCATATTCATTTGTAGACATATGTATTATCTTCCCCACCAAAATGACAGTATACTGAGACTGTAAGCTAATTCTGTCTCTCCCCTAGCATGCTGTTAAGTCCAAATAAATCTTTTAAACAAAGTAAGCAATGGGTAATTATTGAAGTAACAACTAACTTAATAAATATTCACAGATAGTATAATAGTTATCTTATATAGTATTAAAAAGTGTCTGAAACATCAACCTAAGAAGAATATCAATCTCTTTAATAACAAGGCCAATTAAGTTGTATCATTCAAATTTTCAGTATTAGAACCTGTTGAAGATGTGAAAAAAGCAAAAAAAAAAAATCCCTGGCCATTCCAGGAAATGAGTAAGAAAATTATAATGTTAAGAATGATTGGAAAATATTATTAGAAGGTACACATCATCTAAATAACTACTGTTCTTTATTATCCCAGGAGAGTAGCACTATATAAGTTATTCTGATAAAGCTGTCTTTCTGAAATTAAAAAAAATCAAAAAACAACCTGCTTTGTAAAGTAGTAGATAATACAATTCAATTCACAGAGATGTTTTATATCAGTGAGAAAATTAAAACCAGTAAGTTCATGTTGATCACCAATTATATGTGTAGCTTATAGAATGCAAAATCGGTTAAACTTTTCTTTATTCATATAAAGTATACAACCTAGTAGAGAAAAAAATACACAAAGATGCAAGGTTTTGGAACCCTTAATTAAGAAACAATATTTACCACTCAGGCTAAGGAACGGGTGCATTAACTGCAAACATCCACCTCATCCTCCTCTCCTGCAAATTCATTCCCCTTGCCTCAATCTCCTCCTCAGCTTTGAAGCAGACTGTTAGCTGCAGCCTCCGCTCTTCCCTGGCCCCATCTTCAGTGAATCACACAGATCAAATTCTTTTCCAAACTTCCTCCACACTCATCCTCTTATTCCAGCCTTCAACTCCAGTGGATCACAAAGATCTTCCCCTCCAAACTTCCTTCCCCCAATGCATCACTTTAGAGCAAAGTCCAACTCCAGCAGACATTCCATGGGAAGCAAAGGCTGCTCCAGGCAGGGAAGCAGGTAGCCTAACTGGTGATCTTAACCTCTCCCTCCTTGTCTCTAAATGAAAACCCTACTCTCACTCCTGATTCTGTGGCAGACTATCTGCTTCAGCCTCCCCATCCTATCTTCCCATTTCCAGTGGATCATACAGATCAGGTTTTTTTTTTTTTTTTTAATTGCTGTGAAGAGACATCATGTCCATGGCAACTCTTATAAATGAAAACATTTAATTGTGGTTGGCTTACAGTTTCACATGTTTAGTCCATTATCACCATGGTGGGAAACATAGCAGCATCAGGCAGAAATGATGCAAGAGAAGGAGCCGAAGGTTCTACATCTTGATCCATAGACAACAGGAAGTGAACTGTTTACCACACTGAGCATAGCTTGAATAAAGGGGACCTCAAATCCCACCCCCATAGTGACATACTTCCTCCAAAAAGGCCACACATACTCCAACAAAGCCACACATCTTAATAATATCACTCCCTTTATGTGATGATATTGTGTTCCCCAATATATTGTGCACCCTAATAAACTTATCTGGGGTCAGAGAACAGAACAGCCACTAGATATAGAGGCCAGAAAATGGTGGCACACACAGCTTTAATCCTAGCATTCTGAAGGCAGAGAGCCATCTGGATCTCTGTGAGTTCAAAGCCACACTGAAAACAGCCAGGCATAGTGACACATGCCTTTAATCCCTGGTAGTGATGGCAGGAAGCAGAAAGGTATATAAGGTATGAGGACCAGGAACTAGTGCCTGGTTAAGATTTTAGGCTATTAGCAGCAGTTCAACTGAGATTCATTCCTGATGAGGACTCAGAGGCTTCCAGTTTGAGGAAACAGAATCAGCTGAGAAGTTGGCAAAATGAGGTTAGCTGTGGCCTGCTCTGTCTGTCTGATCTTTCAGCGTTCACCCCAATACCTGGCTCTGGGTTTGTTTTTATTAATAATACCTTCTAACAATCTAGGCTACACCTTTAGGGGAGCATTTTCTTTCAAACCATCAAAACTCCAAATTTCCTTCTCAATTATCCTGGTGGGTTTTTTGTTTGTTTGTTTGTTTTTGTTTTTTGGGTTTTTTGTTTGTTTGTTTGTTTTTTTGAGACAGGATTTCTCTGTGTAGCTTTGCGACTTTCCTGGAACTCGCTTTGTAGGCCAGGCTGGCCTCGAACTCACAGAGATCCGCTTGCCTCTGCCTCCCGAGTGCTGGGATTAAAGGCATGCGCCACTGCCACCCTGGCTCACTTGTCCTGTGTGGGATGACTCATCTCTAACAGGTTTGAGGGCCAGACTGCTCAAACAATTAAAAAAGATACTTTCTGAGAGCCAGTCTGGGTCTGCCTGAGGGTCTTAGCAACAGCCACTGAAACATGATCTGGAGATGACCTGGACCAATGAGAGGCAGCCATGTCACACCAGCTGATGCATATTCATCAGACCTCCCCCCAGGGTGGGGTGGAGGGTATATAAGGCTTGCCTCTTCCTGAATAAACTGAGCTTGTTGTTTCGACATTCTCACTGAGTCTGTGTGGTTTGACTCTGCGCCTACTTGCCCCCCCCCCACCCCCAAAGGGTACAACAGCAAGGACCCTGCTACAATCCTGTTATCCCATTCCTCAACCCCAATAGGCATTCCCTGGAAACCTACCAGCCACAACTTTCAGAAAAGCAAGTAGGCCAAAAAAAGCAAGTAGACAAGCTACAAATCTTCCTTCACCCCCTCTAGTCCATATCCGATCCTCCAGACACATCCTCAGCTCTATAGCAACTACCTGTTGTCTCTTCTCATTCTCTGTGTTCATTGCCAGGGGGCTAGGTACAATCAAGTATAACATCTTATTTTTCTCCAAGTTGGATCCCATCTCCATTTCTAAGTGTTAGTCAACAATATCTAGAAACACATTTTAAGGGAAACCCCAGTGGCCTGACCTAACAGGATTCTAGAGGAACCCCCCTGCTAGGTAAAACACAGCCACATCACACCCCTCACCCCACGCAAGAAGCAGAGACGGTAACAAAAACCAAGAAACAAAACATCCACCCAACAAAGACAAGAACAGGTATCAGATCCTAGAATTACAATGATCACAAACCCAGATGTCTAGAAAGCACTGTGAGACACAATCAATAACAGAAAGGCTGTATGTCTCCACCAGAGCCCAGTAATCCTACCACAGCAGGTTCTAAGTATTCCAGTGTAGCTGAAGCTCAAGAAAAAGACCTTGAAACAACTTTTTTGAATATTATAGATGTCTATAAAAAGAGAATGAATAAATTCCACAATGAAATTCATAAAAACACAAGCAAAAGAGTGGAAGGAAAGGAATAAAAAAGTTGAAGATCTTAAAGTGGAAATGTAATCATTAAAGAAAACCCAAACTGAGGGAGTTCCGGAAATGAAAATGAAAATTAAGAACTCAACGGGAACCTCAGAGGTAAGCTTCACTAGCAGAATTTAAGAGATGGAAGAGAGGATCTTAGAAATTGAAGAAATGATAGGAGAAGTGGGTATTTCCATAAGAGGAAATGTCAAGTACTTAAAAATCCTGGCACAAGACATCCAGGAATCTTTGTGGATTTCTGTGGACCTCTCTAGCACTTTGCTTCTTCCTATTCTCATGTGGTCTTCATTTATCATGGTCTCTTATTCCTTGTTCTCCCTCTTTGTTCTTGATCCAGCTGGGATCTCCTGCTCCCCTAAACTCTCTTTCCCTCGACCCTTGCCCTTGAGACAGTGGATTAGCTTGATCTGTTTGGGAGGCGCCCAGGCAGTGGGACCGGGACCTGTCCTCAGTGCATGAGCTGGCTGTTTGGAACCTGAGGCTTATACAAGGACACTTGGCTCAGCCTGGGAGGAGGGGACTGGACCTGCCTGGACTGAATCTACCAAGTTGAACTCAATCCTCAGGGGAGTCTTTGCCCTGGGGGAGATGGGAATGGGAGGTGGTCTGGGAGTAAGGCAGGGGGGGGGGAACA
>CABHPP010098342.1:0-15769 GCA_902168425.1 Peromyscus attwateri | reverse complement strand
AAAAAAAAACCTTATTGTTTTCAAAATCCATTTCCCCACACTTGGAGTGGATTTAGTCACTGTTGATTAAAATAAAATTTGTTGAGAGAGCACGGGTGTCATATAATCCTAGCACTTGGAAGACTGAGAGAGGATCACAGGTTTGAGGCTAGCCTGGGCTGTATAGAGAGACTCTGAAAAAACTAGAAGACAACAACAAAAAATAATGAAACGTCAAATGTAGTTTTAAGAGTTTTTTTGGGAGGGTGGTTACAACATGAGGCTGTAGCAGCTATGATACAGTTTTTATTTTAATGGCTTGTAGTATTACCTGTAGTTGATTTGGAGTGGTTCTTTTTTTTTTTTTTTTTTTTGGTTTTTCGAGACAGGGTTTCTCTGTGTAGCTTTGCGCCTTTCCTGGAACTCGCTTGGGAGACCAGGCTGGTCTCCCTCGAACTCACAGAGATCTGCCTGCCTCTGCCTCCCGAGTGCTGGGATTAAAGGCGTGCGCCACCACCGCCCGGCCTGGAGTGGTTCTTAAGAATTTATTGGGGACGCTGATATTAGAAGGCATAAAGTAGGAAGAACCATTTCAAGATCATTAAGTTGTAGTGTTGTCAATTTTAATAGTTTATCTAGGATATTTGAACAAACTAAACATGTAGAAATACAAGTTTTGAGATAAGCACTTCAGTATAGTTTTCTGTTCTTTTTCTAGTTGGAGAATGGATATACTTTATTTGACTACGATGTTGGACTGAATGATATAATTCAGCTGCTAGTTCGTCCAGACTCCAGTCTTCCTAGCACATCTAAGCAGAATGATGTTCAGGCTAAACCCTGTTCTAATAATCAGCCTAAAGTAAAGAAAACAAGAGGAGGATCTTCCAGTCAGCCATCTACATCAGCTCGCACTCATCTTATTGACCCTGGCTTTGGACTATATAAGGTATGTTATCTTCAGACTTGTAGTTGTGAGAATATAAATGTCTGTTCTCTTCAGGATACATTGAGTAAGTAAGCATTGATTTCCATTAAGTAAAGATTGCAGCTGTTCATGTTCTGTCAAAAGTAGTCCTTGAAAATTTCCCATGGGGCTGGGGATATAAATTAGCAGGTGAGTGATTTTCTTACAGATATGAGACTTTGGGTTTGAGCCTCAGTACTACTAGGAAGAAAAATTACTATGCTGGAAAAAATGTAAACTGTATAATATGTACAGTTCAAAGGATAATAAAACAAACATACCTATGTATTTCCACACAGGTGAAGAAGTAGAATGATGCCAGGACTTTTTTTTTTTTAAAGGGTATTGCTTCCCTCCCCCATCTCCCAAGGGAATTACTTACGGTGACTTTTGAGTGCAAGTTTTCTTTTTCTTCTTCACTACTTATATATGCATGTCTTTTTTTCTGTATAGCCCAATCTCTTCATAATGAAGTTCTGCTTTTCCTTGACATTGATGTTTCTTAGTATATAGTTGTAACATTATTGCTTTCTAGTTCCTCAACATGCTACCATATGTCTAGTATGTATTTATTAGATGCCTGGGCAGTGTTCCAGCTTCAGTTCTTAACAATGCTGTTTAACCCATATATACCCTGGTACACATATTCTAGAATTTTTAAAAAATCTATTTTTTTTTTCAAAAAAGGTGCTGATGATTTCACTCAAAGTGTGCTGTCAAGATTTTTATGTTGTTTCATTGGTCTGTTTGTCTGTCCCTGGGCCCATGCTATTCTAAGGTCTGTAGCTTTACAGAATTTTTTGATAACCTGCTTTCTCCCATTTCTCAAATGTAATGCCTCTTCAGGGGTTTCTTGGCTTTATGGCGCTCTACAAAACTTGCAATAGAAATTGTTAGAATTAGCTTGTGTAAAACTACAAAAGACCTTACTGAAATTTCAATGGGGGATTGCCTTTGTAGATCAATTTATAGAGTTAAAATGTTTATAAGTTTTTAAATTCATTGACACAGATCTCTCCATTAGTTTATGTTTTTGATATCGTTTAATGAATGTTTGACTTATTTTTGATAACTATATTTTTGATGCTATTTAAATGGTCATTCATTTACTAGTACATAGAAATTCAGTTGGCTTATTTATTGACTTTTGTACCCAGAGTTTTTCAAATTCTGTCAATAAATTGAAGGACAGTTTTGTTTCATCCATTCTGGTCCTTATAACTCATTTTCCTTTTGAGATAAATGGGTACCTAGACATAGCATTTTCAAGATTAAAAATTTGTTGGTGAAATAAATTAAGAAATAATTAGAAATAATTTAGGATCTGTGAAAAAATGCATTCATAAGTATAGAAGTAGTCAAGAAAATTAGTAAAGAGCTGTACTTCAAGGGCAGCTGCACTGGTGAATTGTTTTAAGCATTTTAGGAGTAGATAATTCTGATGTTACATGAATTGACTCAGCATAAAGAAAGAAGGAAGCTCTTTATTGCTCCTTAAATTAAGTGAAGTACTATTACTAAAACATGACCAGAAGCAATTTGGTATCATAACACTATTTGAAACAGTTTATATTTAAAAAGTAGAATCAAGTAGAATTCTGATTATGTATTAAAAGCTATCTTGACAAAATATGGTTTGTCAGAAAGCAGAGATAGTTAATTAGAAAATAGTATAAATTCAGTATTGTAGTAAAATAAAGAGAATTTACCAGTATAAAATATTTTCTGCATCTAAATGCAAATTTGAGTCCATTCATGATTTTAAGTAGATAACAGACGAATATGTTAAACCACACTTGGCATCATGTTTAGTGATAAGAAAAAGCTAGAAATAGCCAGTCAGAAAGCCAGTTAATGGATCAGCATGGTAGTGTACATTTGTAGTCCCAGCACTTTGCAGGTGGATGTAGGAAATTCAAGGTCTTTCTGGGCTACATGAGACCAGCTTATGGGGGTTATAGAGAAAGGATCGAAAAGAAAGCTAACCAAAGCTGCTGTTACTTGGCATCTCTCTGGGAGTGCTAGATAATACAGTGAAGCAAGTGAACAAAATCACCATGAAAAACAAAACAAAACAAAAGTTCCTGTTTATTGGGAAAGCTGGAGAAAATAAATGTTTTAAAACATCAATAAGGTAGTCATTTTCAAAGCTAATATTGTAATACTAGTAGATTTCTTTGCTATACTTTATTATTGGGGCAAAGTAGTGCCATAAATTGTCTTCTCTCCTTTCTTATCTTCTATCCTTCTTTCTTCCTGGTATTCTTTTCAATAAATATTTCTTGGAGAGCACACAGTGTAAATTTGCTATTCCAGGTGCTGTAGTTAACATTGGCAAGCAACTTACGGAGATTTCAAAAGAACTACTTCTGTTGTATTTAAAGCACTAAAAGCCAACTAGCCATTTTGTCTAACCTATCCTTTCATATCTTGTAGATGTCCATCTTTTTCTTTACTAATCGTACAGTAATGCAGAACAAGTAATGTGTAGAGAGGCTTATTTTGGCTTATGGTTATAGTGAAAGGTTAATGGGCTGCATTTGGTGATGCCTTTTTTGCTGGTGGTCCCCATGTGACCAAAAAAAAAAGAGACAGTGTGTATGTGGTCTTTCTTGCTCTTACAAATTAAGCATCTACATTTATTATGAGAAATGGGTCTTGCTATGTTGCCCAAACTGTCCTGGAACTTCTGTGCTCCATTAATCATTTTGCTTCAGCCTAGTCTTGAGTAGTTTGGACTACAGACACCATGCTTGATTGAGTTTCTACATCCTTCATATCTCACCTTATGAGGATTGAACTCTAATACCAGTTGTAGAGGGACAGACCATACTCAAACCACTAAGTACTAATGCTCTACGTTCTTTTTCATGTTACTTTTAAAGTGGACTTATTTTAAGGTTTGTATTAGTTAGGTTTTATTGCTGTGGCCCAGTGCCTAACAAGCAATTTAAAAGAGAAAGGATTTATTTTAATCCATAGTTGCAGGAAGTTCAGTCCATGGTTGCTTGGCTCCATGCATCTTGACAGAGCATAATGGCTATGGGAAATTGTGGTAGGGGAATTTCTTTGCTTATGGTAGACAGGGACCAGAGTAAAGTGGAAAAAATGTTGAGTTGGTAGAAACTTAAAAGGCACACCCCAAGTGACCTGATTTAAAATCTGCTCCAGCACCTAGTTTTTGGAACCTCCCTAGAGAGTGCTTTGAACCAAGAGTTCAACTACCAGTGTGATGGAGACATCTCATATCCAAAGGCTCATGGCCATCTCACAATTATTAATCTTTCTCCATTGTTTTAACAGTTCCAGCATTATTCACTAATCTTAAATTCAAAGTCTCCTGTGATATTGAAGGTGAAATCTTTACTGTAAGTCCTTGTCAGGTTAAAAAAACAAGCATACTTAATGCAGAGTAATCAGTCCCACTTCAATGGGAGAAACAGAAAACAAAGAAAGGATTAGACTAAAGCAAGACCAGAACTCAGGGGTGCAAATATTGAGTCCCATAGCTTCATATCTAGCATATGAGGCACGTGATGTCAGCAGGTGAGCTGCAGTGGGCTTGGACAGCCTCACCGGTATGACTTTGCCATTTGGAGCCCACGTGGCATCTCTCTGGTGACTTTATTAATCGTGGCTTTCTCAGCACATGTTCAACGTTGATTGCATCTTCAATACCCTGTATTCTTCACTGAGGCTTAGGTTTTACCCTTGCAGCTTTATGTATTGTTCCCTTGGGTTGCCTGCATGAATCTTGTTTCTACCACACATTAATTGACTTCCAGGCCTTCTTTGGAAGTCTTACTAGAAGCTTCCGCCACTTTTGCTTTCTAGATCTCTGTAAAGTCACATGGACAATGTCAATGTCAAGGTCTGACACCAGCTTGAGGATTTGTTAAGTCTCCTTTGTCATGGCTGCAGTGGCTTGGATTGATGAATGTAGGGAAATTCTTCTCTAGGTGGCTTATCTTGCTATATGCAGGTTATCCTGGAAGTACTCTTCTACCAAAGGAAGATTTTTCAAAGAAATTAAAATGGTGATATCCATTGAATGTTCAATGGGTGAAGTATGACCAGTTCCTAACCTACCCTTAAAACATCTTTTCTATTGTCCAAGTATTTGGCTCCTTTTTAATGACACTAATCTAGCTATTCAGAAACAATGTGTTCCTTAGCTCCAACTTTAAGCAGGCTTTTTCTGACCAAACTGTAGATTTTCTCAAACTTTTTTGCTCTAGTCAGTCTCCCTGAAAATTCAGTTTTCCACAGGGGCTAGAGAGAAAGCTCAGTGGTTTGAGAGCACTTGCTTTAGCCAAGGACCTGGAGTCTGTTCTCAGTACCCATATGGCAGCTTCTGGCATCTGTATCTCCAGTTTCAGGGAATCTAGCTCTTTCTTCTGGCCTCCATGAACACCAGGCATGCACACTGTGTGCTTGAGGCATGCAAAACACCCATACACATAAAATAAAAATAGATATTTTAAAACGTTCAGCTTTCTACAAGTCTTAGGTCTTGGACATGGGTGTGAGAGGTGGGAGTCTAGTCTGCATAGTAGGCGTCACTTCTGGTCTTCTAAGCTTATTCTAGAATTGCCCATTAAGTTGAGCTTAGAGCATTTTAAAGCTTCTCTGGTTAGTGTTTCCAAACTTCCAAACCTCTCCCACAAACCAGTTTCAAAGGCTTAGAGTGTAGTCACATCAGTGAGCTCAAAAATTATCTGGTATGAGAGAAACAAGACACACGTTCTGTAATGAATTTGAGACTAAAGAAAGTGGAAGTTTTTAATATATCATTCTGCAGAAAGAGATACCCGCATAGAGAAAAGCTAGTTCTAAAATGGATGTGCTGTGGGATGTCTTTCTGTATGCTGTATGCTGTGAATATGTGTTGCTTTCATTGGCTAATAAATAAAGCTGTTTTGGCCTATGGCAAGAAAGCTTACAGCCAGGTGGGAAATGATAGAGTAGAAAGGCAGAGTCAGAGAAGAAATGATCCAGCTACCCAAAAAGGAAGATGTGAAAATACTGGTAAACCACAAAGCCACGTGGCAAGACATAGATTAATAGGAATGGGTTGATTAAGTTGAAAGAGCTAGCTAATATAAGCCATAGGCCATACTGTTTTTAATTAATATAAGCCTCTGTAATTATTTTAAAAGTGTCTGTGGAACCACAGGTGGAAGAGATTTATCCAGACCCCTGGGCGGGACTGGAGAAACTTCTGGCTAAATGAATGGCCATGCTGATTTGGCACTAGACAGGGTTTGCCTTAGGGTTTCTGTTGGTATGAAGAGACACCATGACCATGGCTATGCTTATAAAAGAAAACATTTAATTGGGTCTGGCTTACAGTTCAGAGTTTTAGTTCATTGTCATCATGGCAGGGAGAATGGTAGCGTGCAGGCAGACATAGTGCTGAAGAAGAAACAGAAAGTTCTACATGTGGGTCACCAGGCAGCAGGAAGAGAGAAAGACACTGGGCCTGGCTTAAGCTTCTGAAAACTCAAAGCCCACCCCGTGTGACACACTTGCTTCAACAAGGCTATATCTCCAATAATGTCACTCCCTGTGAGTCTATGGGGGCCATTTTCATTCAAACCACCACAAGGTTTATTTTTTTAGGTTGTCTATTATTAAAAAAAAATCCTGCTCTCCTTTCCCAAAAGGTTGGTACTCCAGGGAGTTAGAATCTTTACATTCCTCTAACATTAGCCAGCCCCCTTCCCAAATTCTCTATCCCATTGGTTCAGGATGTGAAGTCTTATTGAATATTCATTCTCAACCTGGGGCTTGAGATTATCCCCTTTACTGACGATGGACTCAGTTGTAGCAGACTGCCTTCAATTTTCCAGCTTACAGAGTTCTAAGACAAGCATGCACTAGTTTCTAGCTAGGGAGAGAAGGACGTAGTGTCTCCTGCTTATCTGTAACTCTTCGATGGGTTCTGAGACCACTTAACTCTGAAAATGGATTGGAATGATTTACTTACTATGTGGTACCATATTGTATTGGTTATTTTTCATTGCTCTGACCAAAGTACTTTAGAGAACAACTTAATAAAGAAAAAGATTTGATAACAGTTTTAGAGGGTTGAGCCTGTGCCTGCTTGACCCCACATGCTTGATCAGCCATTGTGGCTATAGGAATCTTGATGGAAGAGATTCTTTACCTCATGATGGATAGGAGCCAGAGTGTGGGGATCAATGTAGTAGTCGGACTTTCCTTTGGGCCGCCAGCTCACAAATAACAACATGGAGACTTATTGTTAAATATGAAATGTGGAATATTCCTTCACACTGTGTGGACATATGTTATGATTGGCCAGTAGCTGGACAGGATAAGGTTAGGCCAGAGAACTAGACTAAGGACACTGAGAAGAAGAAGGGTGGAGTCTTGGGAGTCATCAGCCAGACACAGGAAGCAGGATGTGTACAAAATGAGGTAACAAGCCATGAGCCACATGGTAGAACTTAGATAAGAAATATAGGTTAATTTAAGTTGTAAGAGCTAGTTAGTAATGAGCCTGAGCTGTCAGCTGAGCATTTATAATTAATATTGAGTCTCCTTGTGGGTTATTTGGGAACTGGCAGGTGGGACAGAAAGGTCTGCCTACAATGAAAGCTTGGGCTTAGCTTATTAGGCTTTTCCCAGCTAGCTATTATAACTTAAGTTAACCTGTTTCTATTAATCGATGTTCTGCCACATGACTCAGTGACTTCTCTTCTGTACCATATGTCTGACTTCTCCAATGCCTTGCTGGTGTCTTTTGTGCACCTAGATTGATCCCAGGTTCCTCTCTTTGCCCAGAAGTCCAACCTATTTTCTCCTGCCTAGGTAGCTATTGGCCATTCAGCTCTCATTAAACCAGTTAGAGTCACATATCTTTACACAGTATAAATTAATATTCTGTAACATTCCCCCTTTTTGTCTAAATAAAAAGGAAAGGTTTTAACTCTTACCAGTAAAATTATATATAATAAGAAAAATTATCAGGTAAGAATTACATTCACAATTTCCAGTCCATTTGTATTTGACAACTTTTGGAGAAAATACTCTATTTAATCTAGCCTATCTTGGTGAGTCCAAAGTGTTGTACCTAAACCACTTTCTCTCATAACTTGTATTATCATCGTAAAAATATCTTTTTAGACCTTGTACCATCTTAGATAACAACTTAAGCTTTTATGTTTCTCAACCTTAAAAACTTTACACCTCTTTTGTGATTTTTTTTTTTTCTGAATTTGGTAACAAGGAAAACAACTATAACTATCTAGTCTTTAACCCCATCAGAGACCCAAGAACGATATAATATTACCTGAGTGAACAGGAAGTGCAGAGTAAACAACTTCCCAAATTATAGAAATGACAAAGATAGCTGGCTGCCTGGACAGTCACCCAAGGTTCCTCTGCAACATTGGGGCATCTGTCTTCAGCCTACAGGCCTGGAGGCAAGCGCAGTTTCTTGCCCAATAGGTAGCTAGCTTTGCCACATAGAAAGCAAATTTTATATGGAGATTCTTTGATATCCATCATCGTCTACTGAATTGTGCTGCCAGGAGCAGATGAGTCTCACTATCATGAAAAGCCTTATGTTATTAAAACATCTTAAATGATTATTCTGTAGGTGTCTGAAGTGTTTGAAGACCATCTATCTATCTAAAATATATCTCTGTTTAATCTTGAAAACATACCTAACATGACTACAAGTTTGTTAAAGATGACTAACTACTAACCTGCATTTCTTAATTGTCCTAAACAGTTTGTAATAATAGCTTTTAAGGACTAGAACTTTACATTACGCTTTTAAATGAGCAGCATAGGCACAATACCTTAAACAAGAGTAGAAACATATATATATAGTATGTTGTAACAAAAATAACCTTAAATTTGTTTCAGTATACAAAAATCCATACCAGTGTAAAATATTTGAGACTAGTAGTTGCATTTTAGTCTAAAAGTAGATTCAGTAATCTAGCATTTTATCCTATCATTCCCATATCCCTTCTTTTCTTTTCAGAAAGAAATCCCTGATCTAACCTACTTTTGTTTAGTTTTTTTCCCTGACCATTACCAATAATAACTAGATATTAGCCCTCCTAAACAATGATAAACATCCACAACCCAACGAATGACCAAACACCACCCTCCCCACCTCTTGGGAATGTGGGTATCGTGTTCTTAAAATGACTTCCTGCTGTCTGGAGGTGACGGCATCTTTAGGGAACCCTGAGAAAATTAGGATAATGGTCAAGTCCTGGGAGAGCTAGCTATATTATTTTTTGTTTAGTCTCTGTGTGATGGGAAAGTGCAGGGCTTATTTGAAGTCCTGGCTGGAGTAGTCTATGAGGCTGGACCATCTCAGCTAGCAGCTCTGAAGTTGTTCTGGATGTGAAATTTTGATGAAATTGCAACAGAGGCATTCTTAGAGGCTGGATCACCTGGGCTATTTGTCTTCATTTGTGTCTGGTCCTTTTGTTCTGAAAACACACAAACTTTTAAAGGTAACTCACACATCTGCATTAACACAAGTATGGGATATGCAGTATGCATAAATCAGGTAGAGATGTTTTTTGTTCTATGTTTGAGTGGTTAAAAGGCATCTGTCAACTTTATAAGTTTGTTTGGACTGTATACCCAAACTGTCTTGAGGACTCTGTAGCCAACAAGATTTATCATGTCTCATACAGTCTCCGAGCTATTCCCATGTTGAGGGATCAACATGTATGTTACTTGTCTTATAGTTTTTCTTGTTTATTTTTTTTTTCTTCTTCATTTTTGCAGCCAAGATTTTCAGGTCTCCCCCAATCAAATCTGATCTTTACTAAATTTGAAGAAATCCATAGCTTTTTTGTTTCCTTTGGAAACAAAGGCATAACCTCTCCCTCAATGCAGCATATTTCCTGACTTCCATTCTGAAATTAAGACATTCTTAAAATACATAGATTGGTTTAAATTTGCGTTCTGCCCCCTCAACAATCCAGTGTCTCAGTAGCATTTGCCCTTCGCTCATCAGCATTCAAAAAATTTAAAGTCAGCAAAGTAACATATAGGATCCAGTTGCCCTGCATATTTCCCATCCTTATGTGGCTTTTTAAAAACAGCATATATTACTTTACTCTTTTCTAAAGATTTTATTATTTTTAAAGTATTTATTTAGTTTATGACTGTCTATACCCATTGTTTGTTTTTCTTTCTTCAACACCTATGTACATTTCCAAGCACACTGTAACCTGTTCAGAGGTTTTCTCAGCATGGACTTTTTTTTCTCTGTGTGTGTACCCAGTACCTCAAGACTCTGCTTAGCACATTGTGCTGGTGCCTGGCTCCACCCCCTTTGTGCCTCTGTACCCTGAGAGCCCCAAGCCTAACCTGAGAAACCATGGTCACCAGGTGTTTGGAACTTTTTTTCTCAGCTTTCTCAAGCCCTATGTGGATTTACTTTCTGCGTGTTGGATCCCAAATGTAGTTGGACTTTCCTTTCACAAATAACAATACAGAGACTTATTGAGACTTATTAATTATGAAAGTTTGGCCATTATTAATTATGAAAGTTAGGCTTTTTTCCAACCAGCTCTTAAAACTTAAATTAACCTGTCTCTATTGATCTATGTTCTGCCATATGGCTTGGTTACCTCTCCTCTGTACTGTATGTCTGACTTCTTCAGTGTCTCACTGACATCTCTGGCACACCTAGGTTCATCCTGAGTTCATCTCTTTGCCTGGAAGTCCCACCTTTTCTCTCTTGCATAGCTATTGGCCATTCAGCTCTTTATTTATTAAACCAATCACAGTGACACATCTTCACACAGTATGAACAAATATTCCGCAACATACCAGGTATAATGCTCTGAGGTACATCCTAAGTGACCTGCTTCCTTCAACTAAAGTTCACAGACTACCTCCTAAAGTTTACAGAACCTCCCAAAGTAGTACTATCACTTTGGGACTGACTAAGCATTTAATACATGGGTCTTTTGGGGTCATTTCATATTCAGACCATAATAGTCATGTAGCTCAGGACATAGCAGTTTTAGGTTTTATAGTAAAATAACAAAGATTGTACAGACAGTTCCCATATACCATACACACAGTCCGTCCTGTTACATCTTATATCAGTATGACACATTTGTCATAATAAATGAACCATATTTCTTTAGGTTTTGCTTAATATCTTTTTTTTTTCCATTCCAGTCTTCCACCCAGGATATGACATCTTACTTCCTCAGGCTCTTGGCTGTGACACTTTCCTAGACTTCCTAATTTATTTATGTATTTGTTTTGAGATAGGGTCTGTCTGTGTACCCTTTGCTGACATGGAACTCAAAGAGATTCATATTACTTTGAAAGCTGTAAGGGTTGCTCAAGAAGCTTTTGTAATTTGTCTCTTTCAGGATTTATGGTATTTTTCTCAGAAATGGATTAGATTTGTTTTTGAGACAAAGATTACAGAAGTGTAAAGTGCTATCTTCATATCTCATTTAGGGCTGGCAGTATTAACATGGTGTTAAATATATTTTGGATTTTGCATCAGAAGTTTAATTTTGCTAATACTGTTGATGTTAATCACCTGGCTGAGTTACTGTTTCTCAAGTTTTTCCACTGTTAATTTCTCTTTCCCCTCTTTTTCATACTGAACTCTGAGAGGGAGTTACTATGTATAGCTTGTGTTGAAGACAGAGGAAGTTGAGTATTTCATTTCCTTGAGGACAGAGTATAAAGAAGAAAAAAAGAATTTATCAACGTGGGAGATTTGTCTTTTCTCACCTATTTATATTTTGGCCATTTTTTAAAACATGGCCCTTGTGTTTCCTTATTATACTATTACTGTGAGGTTTCTTTCTGTTTTCTGGTACTGTAAGATGTTTCAGAGTCACCTTGTGTATTTCCTGTAACAAGACATTCTCCAAGAGGCACTGGTTTGTCTTCTCTCTTTTTCCTTCCTCCTCCTCAGAGTGTGCATATGTGTTTATGTGGGTTTGTGTGTACATATGTGTGTATGTGTTTATGTGTATTGAGGCCAGAAGTCAATGTTGGGTATATTTCTCATTACTTTCAACCTTATTTTGTAAGACAGGGTCTCTTACTAAGTCTAGAGCCCAGTGGTTGAGTAGGTTGGCTGGTGGCAAGCATGCAAAATCTACCTTTTCCTGCGCCATACCAAGCACTGGAGTTACAAGTGCCTGCCACCATGCCCAGCTAATCTTATGAAATTCTTAAGTAGAATAGTGCTCCAATATTAAATAAATACACTTGCCATAATCTAAATTTACATGTGTAGTGGTAGTTGGAAACAAACTACTTACAAAAGATTAAGGAAAAGTTGCCTAGTCAAAATTATAATAAACTTTTAAATAATCATTTTAAAAGTGTTTTTTAATTATATGGTTTTTTTTATTTAATTATGTATGTGCAAGCAAGCATGCATACATGTATGTAGGCCATGAGGTAGGGTATCTTCTTTAGTAACTCTCAACCTTGCTTTTTTGACTCACTGAACTTGAAGCTCACTGATCCAGCCAGACTCGGTGGATCCAGGGATTCATTTGTTTCTGTGCTCTCTCCCCCCACTTCCCTACCAGTGCTGGGGTTACAGGCATATACCACTGTGCCTGGCTTTTTACATGCGTTTTAGGGATCAAAACTTGGTTTCTCATGCTTGTATAGCAAGTACTATACCAACTGAGCCAATTTCTCAGTCCCTGTGGGTGTACTTGTTGTTCCTTGTTCCTGGGTTATCAAAGGACTTGAACTGAGCAAGGAAATTTTAAAAAAGAATATTTTGTATATGTATATATTCACACATACTAATTTATATAGATATATATCTGAATACATGTCACTATTGAAGTCTGCATTAAACTTTAATTATTACCTTTTACCTTTTTAAAAAAGAATTTTTATTTATTTCTATTTTATGAATATGAATGTTTTCTTGCATGTATGTATGTGTGCCATGTGCATGCAGTGTCCACTGAGGCCAGAAGACAGCATCAGAAACCCTGGAACTGGAATTACAGACTGTTGTAAGCCATCCTTTGTATATTAAAAACCCAAACTGGATCCTCTGCAAGCACAGGAGTGCTCTTAACTGCTGAATTGTTTCTTCAGCGCCCCCCTTCTTAACCTGTTTTTCCCCCATAGAGGGGTGGAAGTAGAGACACCATTATAGGCTTTTTTTGTTCAGTTGTTTTTCGGTTGTGTTAAAACAGATTATAGCTGAGGCTGGTCTTAAAATCCAGATCCTCTTGCCTCTCCATACTGAATGCTGGTGTTACAGACACTCATCATCACACTTGGTCAGAAGCTGCTGCTTTTCAAGGCAGTGAAGAGACGAACTTATTTTCATAGAAGAAACAGTAATCATTTATGTACTTCACAGTTCTTTTGTTCTAGCAGACTTCTGTTCCTCTTTTCCAGATTACCCAAGAAGAGCTTCATAAGAAACAAGTTTTCTTGGCAGGTTTCTCCTCTTACTTTCCATGTTAATGCTTTGACTGTCAACTAGGTTGATGGTTTTGAGATAGTCTTTACTATTTGGTCTAGGTTGGCCCTGACCTTACGAACCTTTTGCTTGCTTAGCACGTCCAAGTTTTAGTGTTACAGGCTCTTTGTACCATTGTCTGGCTTTATTTAATAGTTCATATATTTTATGTTAATATATAATATAGCTGCTGAGTATCTTAACTTTGTCACTACATGATCTGGCCATTTGGGGCAAAAAGAGATTTCACTGTCAAAGCTAATTTCAAATTCTAGTTAAATTGTTCATTAGCTGTATTAACTTTTGCAGGACAATTTACTCTAGTTTTTCCATTTAGAAACAACGTGGACCTAGCACTTAACTCTAAAAAGGCTATGTGGTATTCATACTATTAATATTTTTAAATTGCATTTAATTAGCTTTATTGATTGCAGAAGCTAATGAGTTTGTTTTCCTTTTCAGTTTAAAATGAAATTACTATTAAGAATTGTTGAAATTTTGTCTAATGCTTTAGAAGTGCTTATTTCTGGATAGTTCATTTAATCCATGAATATTTGTATATTTAGTGCACATTTGTTTAGGTATTCGGGACAGAGAAGTAGACAAATGATATTTTGCTCTACCTCCTGAGAATTTAATTGTTAATTTTTGTAGGTAAACTGAAAATACTTTTAAATGCTACTACTTGGGACTAGAAGGGTGGCTTAGCAGTTAAGAGCACTTGCTAATTTTGCAGAGGACCTGGGTTTGGTTCCCAGCTCCCACTTGGTGGCTCACAGCCATCTGTAACTCCATTCCAGGAGGTTCTGACACACTCTTCTGGTCTTTGTGAGAACTGTATGCACATGGTGCACATAAAGACAAACAGGCAAAGCACTCATACATACAAAAGTAAACTTGGGGAAAAAGCTGTTACTTTTTTTTTTATTATTTCTGAATTTCTTCTTTTCTTTAATGAAATTTTGATGAGTTAGGGAAGTACCTGGGCATGGTGGCCTTTACTTTTAATCCCAGAGGTAGAGGCAGATGGATTTCTGTGAGCACAGCATAAAGTTGAACTGGTCTACATAAGGAGTTTCTGGCTAGCCAGGGTTATATAGTGTGAAACCCTGTCTTGAAAAACAATAAACAATTCAGAAGCTTCCCATAATCTTGAATATGTGTATGTGTCGGTCTATATCATTTTTTTCTCTTGTAAGAATTTTCTTTTAAGGGGGAGAGGGTGACAGTGCTAGGAATATAACTTAAGACCATGCAGATTTTTTTTATTTTTATTTTATTTTATTTTATTTTTTTTTTTTGGTTTTTCGAGACAGGGTTTCTCTGTGTAGCTTTGCGCCTTTCCTGGAGCTCACTTGGTAGCCCAGGCTGGCCTCGAACTCACAGAGATCCGCCTGGCTCTGCCTCCCGAGTGCTGGGATTAAAGGCGTGCGCCACCAACGCCCGGCCGACCATGCAGATTTTTAGTTTCCCTCTTTTCAATGTATAGCTCTCTATAATTAAAATTGCTTTGTGGCTTTCCCCCTCTTCCTTTTGACTTAAATATTGTTTGGACAACAAGAGGAGCAGGTGAATTTTCAAACTAATTTTAAAGGTGACATGAAGTTTTCATTACTCAGCATCATTATTTCATTGCCATATTTGCTAACCTTGAGTAATACGTGATCAGCCTTTCAGTTTGCTGCATGTTGCTGTGAGAAGCTAGTTATTACCAATCCCATTTGAAGAACCTGGAGCTGTTTGTGTAGGAGCCAGGATTATCCATTCCCATTTTTCATTGTACATGTATCGAATCACTGAAACTAGGTTATGAATAAATTTATTTTCTGAAACATGGTGGGCCTTTGATATTTGAGTTGGTTAATTTATTTTGATTTGTGAATAAGGGAAGTTTCTATGATTCAAGTATGTTTCTATCTTTGAAATAGTTGTCATCCAGTCCAAATGGTGTGTCTAAAATGCTAAGCACTTAAATTTAGCTGAATGTCTAGTAATTAATTTTTTTGCATGTCATTTGTTCACTGGGAAATAGAGAAAAAAGGGAAATGATCAATAATCCATGTAAAGGTGTTGATGTTTTAGTATATTCTGCCTCCATTTTTCTATAGTACAATGTAGTTATGAAGTTTAATAATAACATGCAAAGAACAGTTTAATGAAATACTATAAAGTAAATATTTCTAAACACTACCCAAATGATCAAACAGAATAGCATACCCCCAAGAATTCCCTGTGTTCCTTTTCCTAAGTATAACTTCATATTCTTAGAACATTTTCTTTTTCTTTTTAATTTATATACACACACACACACACACACACACACACACACACACACACACACA
>CABHPP010098341.1:2714-24372 GCA_902168425.1 Peromyscus attwateri | reverse complement strand
TGGCTCACAACCATCTGTAATGAGATCTGGTGCCCTCTTCTGGCCTGCAGGCACACATGCAGGCAGAATACTGTATATACAATAAATAAATAAATCTTAAAAAAAAAAAAGGAAAATACAGAGGAACACATCTAAAAAAAAAAGAATACATAATTTTCATTAGGTATACTCTCTTGTTCAGTATTCTTATAAATTCTTATAAACTGAGAAATTTAATGACTAAAAAAACCAACAATAAATTCTTGTTATATAGGAATATAATTTCTGGATGATGCCATGTATTCTCTTAAGAGAAAAATTCTTTCACACAGCAAATCTTGCTTGGCAGTTTTTCAGCAGTTTGAAACATATTATGAAGGTATTTGAGAGCACAGACTGACTGTGTAATAAATTAATAACTATGAGTTAATATCTGCTAAAATCCATACTTATTGGTACTAACTCACCTGAGGGAGCTTTTTATCTTCATCAGACAAGCAGTCAATTGCATTATTGAACACTTCTTCAACCATCTTCTTTTCTTCATCTATGAGAGAAAATTGAAGGGCACATAAATGAATAACCCCTGGGCTGGCAGTCTTGGCTAGGATATGCTACTATCCAGCTGTATAACTTTAAGTAAGGTACATTTACAGTGAAAAAAAAAAATATATATATATATATATATATATATATATATATATATAAAATATGTATATATATACACACACACATTTGCTAAATGTCTTATTTGAGAAATTCAGCATGCTTGAGGAAAAGAGTAGGTCTAGACTGCTGTAACAATGAAGGACAGTCTTTCGATAAGTTATTCTAACCAAGAGACCTACCCTTAATGAATCAGAGACAGATGCAGAATAGCTAGGTTTATAATAATGAAGTACAAGAAGGTATGACTGTAATGGTTCTCAGTAATGTTCTCTGGCTTTACAGAGCTATGTAGTTCTAGCTTCCATTGAACTAGGAGAGGGCCAAAGATTTAGCTGCAGTGGTACAGTGCTTGCCCAGCATGTGATAGGCCCAAGGAGAGACGGGGGAGAAGAAACTAACAGAACTTTATAAAGCTTTACAAAGGTGCTGAGTACATACTATCTATTATGATTATAAGCAAATTGCATATGCTAGTATTATACAGCAGATGTATGACCAGAAATTTATCTTAAACTAATTTAGACGCAACATTAAAACCATGTGGAAATTATGTAATACCTGTGTTGAAATCTAATTTAGTCATTTGAAGAGCATATGCTTCACAATCTTTCTTACTAAAACTGAAGATAATTACAGGTTGAAAATTTCTTTCCATAATCATCTTCACAATCTTGAACACATTTGATGGACCTGCAAAGAGTGAATAAACCACACCCCAAATTAACTCAAAATGGACAATAGACTTAAATGTAACTATAAAATAATAATAATAAAAAAACCTACAATAAAAAATAAGAAAGATCTTCATGATCAATCAAGCATGGTGACGCACACCTTTTACCCCAGCACTCAGGAGCAGAGGCAGGTGGATCTCTGTGAGTACGAGGCCAGCCTGCTCTACATAATGAGTTCAGGACAGTCAGTGCTATGCAGAGAAACCCTGTCTCGAAAAACCAAAAAAAGAAAAAAGAAAAGGTCTTCACAATCTTGATTAGACAGAGAATTCTTGGCTATGACATTAAGAGGAGAAGCAATTATGACAAAAAGGTGAAACTAGATTTCACCAACATGAAAAACTCTGTGCTTTAATAGATAAGAGCAGTAAGTGAACAACCAATCCAAGTCTACCATAATATGGAAAAAAAAAAAAAAACAACTCAAATTATTTGATATAGGTCTACCCAGAATATATGAACTTTTATAACTCAAGAAAGACAATCCAATTCAAAGTCAGACAATGGGGGTGCTGAAGAAATGGCTCAGCAGCTAAGAGCCCTTGTTACTCAATCATGAGGACCAGAGTTGGGATTCCAGCACTCATGACAAGTGGCTCACAAACACCTCTAAGTCCAGCTCCAAGGGACCTAATGCCCTTTTCTGGCCTCCAAAGGCACACACAGATATACACATGCATAAGATAAATTTAAAAACCAAAGTGTTTTTTTTTTTTTTTTTAATGGACATTGTGGCGCGTAGTCTTTAATAATCCCAGCACTTGGGAGGCAGAGGCAGGCAGATTTAGTTTGAGGCCAGCCTGGTCTACAGAGTGAGAGTTCCAGGACAGCCAGGACTACACAGAGAAACCCTGTCTTGAAAAACCAAAAGAAAAAAGAAAACAAAACAAAAAACCCACACAAATCAAAACCAAACGAAACAAACAACAACAAAAACCTTTTAAATAATCAAAGGATTACAACAGCTATTTTATCACATCCTGTGAGGTGCCAAAAGTACACAGTAAGAAGTTCAACCTCAGTGACTACAGGAGAGATGAAGAGCGCACTGGAATAGAATACCACTTCACTTTTACTAGGAATATTATAATCAAATAGACACATAAGTATCCTAGACTACAAGAAAATGATACTCAGATACACTCCTCAGAGGAATAGCATGAAAAATGGCAAATGGTGTAGCTACTTTGGGAAATGAATTGGCAGTAATCAAAAGGTTAGACTTCCCATATGATTCCTAAATTCTAGATACCTACCCAGGAAAAAAGAAAACGCATAATTCCCGCAAAAACTTGTAACATAAGCCAAAATGTTACAGCATATTATTCATAATCAACAAAATAATAGAAAAAACTCCATATCCACTCAAATAATGTATATTCTCACGATAGAATATTTATTATTTGGTCATATAGACACATAATATAATTATATGAATCTTATATCATTCAAAGGAGTCAGCTACAAAAGACTACATGATTCTATTTTCATGAGACATCCAGAAAAGGCAAATCCATGGAGACAGAAAAAAAAAGACTAGTGATGACCTCAGTCTGTGGTATACTGAGAAAAGAAGATGAAGAATGAGTGCGAATGCACGTGGTTTTGGGAGAGAGGAGCTAATGAAAATGCTTTAAAATCAGATAGTAGGGACAGCTGTACAGTTCTATGAATATAATAGAAATTATGAAGATGCACATTTTCAAATAGCGAATTTCATGTTATGAAAATTGTATGAAAATTTAAAGCTGACTCTGGCAATGGTGTTATCATGTGAATATACCCAAACCCACTAATTAACCACTGTATGTGGGTAAACTGCACACTACATATATTACATTTAAATTAACGCCATGTAAGAAAAACAGATCGCTCTTTATTCATCCAATTTTGTCATCAAAAAAACATCAGATAAAAGACAAACTAGAGTAATTTAGCTATTCAATTTGCAAGTACAACGCTTGGCTAAAAACTGAGTTCCAAATTACCTTTTGTTCCTCCTTTCCGTCCCTTCTGGTCTCCTTTGGCCAAATCACCTGCATCTCGAAGCACTTGCATCGCGGTATTAAAATTATCTTCTCTGAAGTCACCCTAGAATCATAGTTTTTTCCAAGTAACTTTCAAATATATAACATAGGCTACAGAGATGATGATTCAGTGGTTCAAAGTATCTGTGCCCCTGCAGAGGCCTGGGTAGAACCCGCATGGTGGCTCACAAATATTTAACCATATCAAACATTTCTTAAACACAAAGTTTCTCCAAAGAGCAAAAGTTTAATGCAACAATAATTATAACCAAAGTCACTTAAAATAAGTGACCTGTGATAACAAAATGTGACAAAGGAGAGCTGGAATATGGGAAGACATAAACATCTGGCATTTCCAGAGCCCTTGATTCTCTAGGCATTTCAAATACGGAGAACGGAAGAAAGGTAAGTAAATTCGTGCATTAGAAAAAAGTCTCGAACACAATTTGTTTTTAAACCAGCATCTCACTAAGTTGACCTCAAAATCCTGGGAACAAGTAACGTTCCTGTTTGAGCTTCCCAAAGGGCCAAGCTTGCAGGTGAGTACCACCACATCATCAAACACAGTATCAGAAATAAAAATATTTTTAAATAATCATTTTTGAAGAGTGAAGTATTTGAGACCAAAAAAAAGTGTGTCTGTGTGGAGGGAGTGGTTAATATTTTTCTCCAACTCAAAATTAAAGGGAAAGCAACATATAAAAGATGACATTATATAGACACAGGCGTTATTCCCTTACATTTTCATCAACCACAAGGTGAAGGCCATCTCCCCCTGCTGGAAATATGTAGTGCTGCAATGGAGTAGGTCGATAATCTGTATAAATTACATGACAGGGCTGCAAAAAGAAAGAATTAAAGAGAATTTTATTTCTTCAAGGCAAAAATGTATATTTGATTTCCTCAACAAAAATTTAACACTTTCAAATAACTTTAAAAGCTAGACAAGTGAAAAATGGGGGGAAAAATAGGTCTCCTAATTCATACTACCACCTTCTTAATTTACCAGTTCCCTAATCAAGGTATAACCAAACATATAATCTGGACTTCCACTACCCATTAGCTCATCTGAAGTACTGTAATTACAGACAACAAGGCCTTATACTGTGATACAAGGCACCCTGATATAAAAACCAAACAAAACTCTTGTAGCACAGAGGCTTTTTAAAACAGCAGATTGATCTAGCTCTATCAGGAAGTTCACTGGGCTTCCATCTTACAGAAGCAACAGAGAAGGGGAATGTGACTGGACAGCTCAGATATAAACGTAAGTTCGTGAGGGTAACAGTGTGCAGCAAAATAAAACCAATATTCTCATCAACACTCAGAAACAAGTATTTGTTGCAAAGTCTTACACAAACATTAAAGTTGAACTAGAAAGTCAAAGTAGAAACAGTGAATACTGAGTGTGAACACATTTACATATCAACTACCAAATCAAACATGCAAGAGATGAGCAGGATTTTCTGGTCCAAGACCTTAGAAAAACTCTTTACTGTGCTCTTGTAACTCACTGTCAGATCAAATGTACTGTCATCAGGATTAGCTTGGGAAATTACAAAGATCAACTCTTAGAGCCTGAGCTACACTAGACTGGAGGTGGAACTCAGAAACAACAATTTCTAATGAGCCCACTCATTTTGATAAGCTGCTTGACTTAAGAAGTAGATTGACACTAGACTGTCTTCTTTCTCCTTAAGAGCATCAGGAAAATATATAAGAAGGGTATGGCAAGCCCAATCAGCAACATCTTAAAATAATGAAGACATAAAAGTGTAGGAAAGTACCTGTTTATGTAGGTGACAAATCCATTCAGCAAACTGTCGAGCATTTGGAATCGTAGCCGAAAGAAAGACATAATGGACATTATCTGGCAGCAAAATAATAGTTTCTTCCCATACTACACCACGCTCTGAGAAACACAAATGTAGTTTGGAATTCAGTGTTAGCTAAGTGATAGAATCTAAAATTATTTTCTCGTAGGCTTACTAACTGAACATGCAAACCACTTCGAACAAGCATATTTTTGGCCACAGACCATAACTGAAACCTACTTCAGTTCATGAATCGATAGAGTAGATACAACAGGCAGTCACTTCATGCAGAATGAACTCTGAAAAAGCAGTTCCAGACTGTATCTTTCCCATAACAAACAAGATCCCCAGTACCAAGGCAGCTAATAGTATTTCTGCTATTGGTGAATGACGCCTAGGACACTACAGCAACACATTTGACAGATATGCTGTTACGATCCCATATGCCATGTTACCCAAAGTACCCTCATGACCTCGGGGAAAAAATGGATCTGATGAATAGTAGATTTGAAATGGGTATAACGCTGTTAAAATGTCCTAGTAACATAAATCTATCTCTAAATTAATATTCATTACTTGTTTTATAATAAGATACTTTAAAAAGTACTTTAATACTTATTATTATTAATTACTTGAGAACACTTAGTTGGGCATTTTATACAATTTCAAAGTTTTGAATACATATTTCCAAAAAGTAATAGCTCTTTGTTCCATGTAATTTTTGTTTTCCTGTTTGCATCTGAATATTAATTTTAATAATCAACTTTTTTTAGAACTTACACATATTATATTTAACTTCTTTTAATCACAGTTAAATTTGCTTATCACATGATTCTTTGGAGTACTAAATGTTTTTACTTTGTGTGTGGGTGTGTGCATGCCATGGCACTTGTCTGGATGTTAGAAGAGAACTTTTTAAGAGTCAGTTGTCGCCGGGCGGTGGTGGCGCACGCCTTTAATCCCAGCACTCGGGAGGCAGAGGCAGGCGGATCTCTGTGAGTTCAAGGCCAGCCTGGGCTACAGAGTGAGTTCCAGGAAAGGCACAAAGCTACAGAGAAACCCTGTCTCGAAAAACCAAAAAAAAAAAAAAAAAAAAAAAAGAGTCAGTTGTCTCAGCTGGGCATGGTGGTGCACGCCTTTAATCCCAGCACATGGAAGAAGAGGCAGTGGATCTCTGTGAGTTCCAGGACAGCCTGGTCTACAAAGCAAGTTCCAGGCCAGCCAGTGTCCTGGAACACAGAGAAACCCTGCCTTGAAAAACCAAAGAAAAAGAAAAAAGACACAGGTCCTGGGATTGAACTCAGGTTGCCAGTATTAGTGGCAAGAGCCTTCACCCACTAGCTGGCCCAGACCCATCGTTTTTAAAGCAAATAGAAAATGTGTTTGAAAGTATCTGTGTGAATTTGGCAAAGGTAAGTGTTGATGTTTTCTTACATTATATTATCATGAATATATAAATATACACACATACACACACACACACACACACACACATATAGACAAGCAGTTCGAAACCTGTGGGTCTCGACACCAGGGAGAAACATTAACAGATATTTAAATTACAATTTCTAACAGTAGGAAAATTAGTTATGAAGTAGCAATGAAATAATTTTTGGTTGGGAGAGTCACCACAACATGAGGAACAATGTTAAAGGATCTCAGCATTAGGAAGGTTGAGAAACACGGATATAGACTAATTCAGTTCTTTAAAATAAAAAATCTTACTTTAGGTGTGTACATATTAAACATTAGCTTTTAAATGTCAGATTTTCTGGTATACCCCAAACTGCAACTACATTTATTTTTTTAACTGCAGTAGGGTAACAGCCTGCCTGAGGGAAAATATATTTATAGCAGTTTTGTTTTACTTATTTATTTCATACCTACCTTCTTTACAAATATCGAGTCACAGGTTTATAAAACTAAATTAACTTAAAAATTACCAATATTATCTTTGTAAACCAGAAGTTCTATAAATTCTTTCACATTAAATAATTACTGAGAATTGGGCGGTGGTGGTGCATGCCTTTAATCCCAGCACTTGGGCAGAGAGGCAGGTGGATCTTTGTGAGTTCGAGGTCAGCCTGGTCTACAAAGAGAGTTCCAGGACAGCCAGAGTTACACAGAGAAACTGTCTCGAAAAACCAAAAAATAAAAAAATAAATTAAATAGTTACTGAGCTTCTTATGTGAGGGAGGAAAGCAAGGTCTTGCTATGTATCCTAGACTCACTGATCTCATTTCTTCCTACCTCTGCCTCCCCCATCCTCCTGTCTCAGCCTCCCAAGTGCTGGTATTATAGGCATGCACCATGTCTGGCTTAGTGAGTACTCTATAAAAGCAAACTACTTTTTAATTCCATTTGCTTTACTTGAATGTGTATAATTTTACCCAATGAACATTACTACTTAAGGAACTAAACTTTAATTAAGTCCTACTGGGAATATTTTACCATGTTGTCCACAATTTGAATATGTAATAGTATACTAGAATTCTAGGCACATGAAAATTGAAACTAAGCCCAACAATTCTTATTCAAAATTATTAATGGCATTTGTAAGGGAAATGCATAGCATATATCTCAACACCGCAAAGTATACCTGAATCTCTCATGTAATGAATTTCATCAAATATGACCCAAGCAACTTCTCGCATTACTTCAGAACCTCTATACAGCATACTTCTCAAAATCTAAAAGAGGGAAGACAGATTTAGCAGGACTTTAACATAACATCCAATAATTAGACAAATACTGTTTGTTACCAACAAGGATTTTTTGATAACTTTGTTATGTGGAAATATTAAATATTATAAAGCTAAATATCTTTGACTTCTCAATATATATAATTAGGTATCCACAAAGATACTATTATTATCATACCTACTCTTTTGTTTATTTGGAATATGAAGCCAACTTCCTCTGTACAACATCTTCCCAGGAGCCACACTTTAGGACATGAGAGGTACTTAACTTTTGTCCAAGATACTAGATCCCTAAAATATTTATGTTTCTGCCTCACAATGTGGATTCACTGTAATAATCATTGTCTTTAGTTGCAAGAGTTAAAGAAAATCTTCAGGTGAAAGTTTTTAGAATGGATAAAAACTTATATTGAACTCCAAAAAGAAAAGTGAGCTACCCCTTTTATGACATACTCTCCAAACTAGAAGCTAATTTATACTACTGTAAATGAAAATGAAATGATACTATGAAAGTATGTATCAAAGTCCTAATAAGGGAGATGGTGAGATGGTTCAGTGGGATCTAAGTTCAATCCCCACAAATCAACACATAAAGATGAAGGTAGAGAACTGACTCCCCGATGTTCTTCTCTGACCTTCCTTCACACATGCACTATGGCACATGTGCCCACACACACACCATGCACAGAAATACATATACACACATTTTTTTAAGTATCAACTACAGTAGGAGATAATCATGCCCAAATCATGTTATATTCAAAACTTAACAGTAATTAGAAAAAGTTAAGTATAATAGTGAGTATATATTTTTAAGTTGATTATTTACCTGCTTATTGTAATAAATACCCAGGCACAAAAGTAAAAAACAAAACAAAACATGAAACAAAAAGTCACTACGTGTATGAAACAATGTATTCAAATCCTTGAAACTCTATATAACAGAAAGAAATCAACTAAATATTTCAAGTCATAGTAATAAGTATTAAAAATACTTTTAAAGGTATCTATGTTTTATCAGAAGTAATAAATATTAATTTAGAGATATGTTTAATGCTGCTAGGGCACTTTACAATTATTATGCCCTTTTCAAACAATTCTATTCACAAATAATTATTATATTTTATCTGAAAAAAAGCAGGCTATAAACTATCCAGTGTTGGATTGATATACACTGACTAAACTCCAAAGGAAAGGTTAGATGAGGCACAACATAAATCACCTCTGTAGTCATAACAAGACAAGATGCTGTAGGATTAATTGTAACATCTCCAGTCATCAGACCAACATCTTGAAACTCTTCATACATTTCACGGTATTTCTGGTTACTGAGAGCCTTGATTGGGCTGGTAAATATTACACGCTGTTTTTCTCTTAAAGCCAATGCAATAGCATACCTAAAAATACAGAAACAGGCAAGACTTCAAGTTTGGAGAGCATTCATTCATAATCTATTTACTATAAATAAATTATTACACTATAATCATGATTTATCTGAAATGAAGAAGTCTAACTGAGCAAGGACTTTTTAATCCCAGTCACTTGGAGTTAAAACTACAATTGGCTTATCAGTGGATACCCTATTTCTTGCTAGAAAAGCCTTTGGTTCTACTGACAGGCATCCGAAAGTCCATTACTTCTGTCCATCCATTTACACATACACGGACTACAAATAATAAGAAACCCACAGAAAGGGGAGTGGATTTTTCTTCTACAGTTTCATAAATGAGTTCATCGATATGTACTCTTTTTCTTCATGTAATATTTAACAAGTCTTTTTTTTTTTTTTTTAACTTATTTTAGGTTCTGTTTATCAAGTTCTTTCCTAGGTATTAATGGAATTAATACGATGGTATTGTTTGTTTGTTTTTAAAAGAAAGCTCGGTTTAGTATTTAACTGCAGGCCATGAAATTAAGATTTAAGAGGAAACACTGTGGCAGAGATTTTTTAAAGAAATAGTTCCTGCACAAAGTATGCTTATCATACCAGCCATCCCCTGAATTATAAAATTAAGAATTGTTCAAACATGATCAAATAGTTAACAGTGAAAGATACATATGGAAAAGCAAATATAGAGATGTTGCATTATCTAAAATACTGACTTTTAACAACAGTAACAAGGAATAGGAAACAGAAAAGTATAATCTGTATTTTGGGAAAAGTAGACATAAGGAATTGAATGTTTGGCTCCAAAGGTTGGATTTGGCAGAAGAACATCTCAAAAGCAGCTACAGAGACAGCAACTTTTAAAACTATGTCCCTCAAAACACAGGGAACTATGTTCTAAGAATTAAAAACAAACAAGACAACAACTCCACAAACAGGCATTCTCAATAGGGAAATGTAAACTATTAACAATATAAGCAAATGAAAACTGAGGTGGTTAGGGATGTAGAGCATGTGTAGGATAGTAGAGCATGTGCCTAGCATACACAAGTCCTGGGTTTGGTCCCAGAACATTGGAAACAAACAAACAAACAAACAATCTACAAATTAAAAACCAGAAAAACAACAACAAAACAGTTGGAGAGATGGCTCAGGGGTCAGGAGCACTGATTGCTATTACAGAGAACCTGGGTTCAACTCCCAGCAACTACATGGTAGCTCAAAACCCAGTTTCAGGGGATCTGATGCCCTCTTCCAACTTCCGTGGGCACAGGCAAAACACAAAATAAATAAAAATAAAAGTAGAAGGAATAACCAGGTGTGGTGGCGCATGCCTTTAATCCCAGCATTCAGGAGGCAAAAGAAGGTGCATCCTCAACCAGGATAGTTCGAGGCTATCCGGTCTACAGAGCAAGTTCCAGGACAGTTAGGGCTACACAGAGAAACTGTATCTTTAGAAAAAACAACAACCAGAAACAAACAAACAAGAAAACAAAACAAACAACAAAAACCTAGGGGGAAAAAAAGAGAAACAAACATTCTATGAAACAACTCTTGGGCCTTAATGGGAATTCCAAAATGACAAAGACATGAAACAAAAACAACAAAAAACCCTTTAATAGCTAAGAATGTCTGAATCTGGGACTATGACCAGCACCAAAAAATAAACAGCTGAAAACAAACCCAACAAGGAATGCCAAGCATGGGAAAATAGAAAAAACAAAGCATAGCATAAAGAAATTGTTAAGAGACGGCTCAATGGTTAAGAGCTCTTGATGCTCTTCCAGAGGACTCAAGTTCAATTCCCAGCCTCTACGTGGTGATTTACAACCATCTGTAACTCCAGTTCCAAAGGATCCAACACTTCTTCTGCCATCTATGAGCGAGCACGTGCGTGTGCATATACAGAGAGATACACAAACGAACATGTAAAATAAAACAAACTATTTAAAAACCAATGATAAAGTCTTCAAAGCATCCAAAGGGAAGCAATACATTACATCCAAAAGAAAGTAAGGAAGAGAGTGATTTCTTGTCAAAAATTATGCAAATCAAAAAGAAGACGTAAAAAAAATCTAACACTGAGGGGAAATGTTTTAAAAACTGAACAAGCAATATTTTTTACAATGTTAAAGCAGTTTCTTATCAGGAGACTTGTACTGAAATAAATACTTCAAGAATTTCTTCATTGTGGGAGCCCGTTCTCAGGTTCCTCCAGGCTTTACCCAGCAGGTCTGCATAGAGAGGATGACTGGACCACGGTCCTGAGTGCAGGTGTCTGAGATGGTCTGCACTTGGCTGTACTGGGGTGAGGTCTTTTGCTCCACCCCCTCGGCGTTTCTATACATACCTTAGGGCAGAAACAGTCAGGGCTCGTTGGAATAGGTTCCAGGCCCTCTCGAGGCTATCCTGTATTTTCTGTTTATCTCCACAATCCACATCCTTCTATCTAATATTTCCTGCTACTCTCACTCAAGAAAACTCTGGGGAACTGTGGGGTTGATGGGTAAACGCCCCACACTTCATGAAGAAAGAAATGGATTTAGTAGAAAAATCTGGATCAGCATCAACAAATAATAATGTCTTTTTATATTAAGACATGTCATTTAAGGGCTGGAGAGATGGCTCAGAGGTTAAGAGCACTGACTGCTCTTCCAGAGGTCCTGAGTTCAATTCCCAGCAACCACATGGTGGCTCACAACCATCTGTAATGAGACCTGGCACCCTCTTCTGTATACATAATAAATAAATAAATAAATCTTTAAAAAAAAAAAAAAAAAGACATGTCATTTAAAAACAGCAAAACATTTCACTAATAGTAAAAATAATCTGTGGAACTACATGAACTTTAAATGCCTCTTAGAAAAAGAAGGTCTCAAAACAACTACTTCATCTTAAGAAACTAGGAGAAGAAAGTAAATAAATGAAGTTAGTCTAAACCAATGAAATGGAAACAGAACAAAGAAAAACCAATGAGATCAAAAACTGGATTTTTGTCAGATCAACATAATAACAGACCTCCCCCCCACCCCACCCACCCCGCACTAGATTAAGAAAAAAAAAAAAAAAATCAAATATCAGCCTGATACAAAAACAAAAAAGACATTAATAATAATAAAAAACCAATGCCCCTCAGAAATGAAGATGTGAAACATAATAAAAATTTTAATTCATTAACCCAACAATATAATACAATTATACATCATGACCAAATGGAATTTATCTCAGGATGATTCACTGGACACCCTGCAACACATTTCATCACATTAGCAGGAAAAGGCAAAAATCCATATACAAAACAAAACAAAACAAAAGCAAAACTCCACATCAATTCAATACAAAAAGAAAAGGAACTTAAAAAAGATTGAGTCTCTAAATTCATGCAGACACATTGACTGAGAAAGAGACTAACTGCAAAATAGTTATGCTTGATAAAAAGACGTCTATGAAAAACCCACAAGTAACATCATGCTTAATGATAAAAAACAAAATATTTTCTCAAATAATGGGAAGAAAGGAAGAATGGCTCTTGACTACATCTATTAAAACACTACTAAAAATCTTCAATGCTTTAATGAAGGTAAGAAAAAGAAACTACAGGTTACCTAACAAGCAAAACCATCCTTATTTGCAGAATACAGACGGAAACTTTCAATGACTAAAATAACTAAGCGATCTGACTATTTCATTTGAAAACACCGATACTTACTCAGCACACACAGTTTTTCCCGCTGACGTATGAGCAGATACTAACACAGACTGATTATTATCGACACACTGAATGGCTTCTCTTTGGAAAGCATCAAGAATGAATGGGTATTCCTGTAAAAGCAAATTGACAAGACACATGAACATGCTAAGCTACCGAAGCACACTTAAAATCAAAAGAGCTGTCCTTCCAAAGTGTTCTAAGATTCCTTCATGAGTCACTTACCACTCAGCAGTGACAAGGACTACAGAACAGTTTTACAGACAGCACAAGTCTTTCTCACTATAGTCTATTTGTATTCACACCTAAATCAGTAATAAAATATCATTATATGTTTTGTGGTACGGTGCAATAACTTTCCATATACCATAAATCTTCATAATCCCATAAAATAGTCGTATATATAACTTCCTTTCCTAGATGAAAACTGAGGTTCTGAAAAAATGAAATATCCAGCATTATTTAGCAGAGAAATAATCTGTTAAACTTTAAGAGTTCATGCTTGCTCCTCTTTTAGAGAAAGTTCTTTGAAAACATTAGCCTATTTTAACCTTTAAAGACTTTTTTAAAAATCTAGTAAAAACAGTTTGAAGTGAGAAGAGTAGACAGGTAACCCCAGCACAGATGAGGGAGGCTGCGGCAGAAAGATCAGGAGTCTGAGGCCCTTTTGACAACCAAGAAGACACACCAGAAAATACACACTGGACTGTGATTACTTAGAAGCTGCTGAACTGTTAAACCAGCAGCAAAACTTACATGCAATGTTTTCTACAGAAAGGCTGACAAATCTCTTAGATTCTTTAAGAAGGGTGATAAACACCCTTTAAATGTTTTAAAACTCATCACACGAAGCCTGGTTTCTTAGCATGGTTCTTTACTCAGTTATCACGGTATTTTATTGTAGGTTTCTTCAAAGGCACATACACGAGTAAATTTAAAAATCACATTTGAAATGTTTTCTTTTTTAAGATCTCGCAAAACTTCCCAAATACTCTCATACAGACCTTTGCTGCCTTTCCAACTCGAGGTTTAAGTGGTATATACTCGTCATCTGCAGGAAGAGCAACCTAATGTCAAAGTTTAAGGAGAAAGGAAGAAGTGACCATTAAAATTCAATACTCCAAAACAAATCACGGTTTAAAGAATAGAAATGATCAACAAATGTTTCTGTTAAGTCTTACGTGCTAGAAAATCAACCGACTACAAGAACAAGGGGAAAAGTTAGTTACAACGTCCAAAACATCCCCTCTATTAGTGCTGGTGTAATGGCAATGCAATCAAAACATGAACCATTATTTCCCTGAAGAAACTGCTTACTGTCTACGATAGTATGTATCATGGCTATCATTATCTTCCCCATACCTAATGTACAGTCAATAAAACAAAAGTACATGCAATAAAATGACAACCCTTATCTCCAGACTCCCAAGTGTGAGTATTAATACCTGAATGCCTGCCCTTCCAACTGTGTAAGGATCTAAGCACTTGGCATATGAATAACCTACCAAGTCACTTTAAGGAACACACAGAAATTAGGTAAAACTTCAACTTCTGAGGATAAAATTTCAATAAAAATTAAATGAAATTAAAAGCTTTAGCAATATTAAGAACAATCAGTAAACTCACTACAATCAAGGTACTGTATTTAGTTTCAGGAACGATTAGCTAGAAATGAAAAGTGAACTGGTGATCCTCCTGCCTTGGCCTCCTTCAGCAAATCCTACCAGCGTGTGCCACCACAACAATGGAGCACCTAACCTCTTCACAGCAGGCTCTGGATCAGCAGTTCTCAAACTGTGGGTCTAGACCCCCTTAAGGATAGAATGACCCTTTCACAGGGGTCTGCAAAGAAAACACATATTTACATTACGATTCGTAACAGTAGCAAAATGAGAGTTAGGAAGCAGCAACAAAAATAATTTGGTGGTTGGGGGGTCCCCACAACATGAGGAACTGTATTAAAGGGTCACAGCATTAGGAAGGTTGAGAAGCACTGCTCTCGGTTATTTTCTTTTTTTGTAAAAGGGCGGGCATTGGACAGGGTCTAAAATAAGTAATGAAAGTACTTAATTAGCCATTATATCTCACAGCCCTACATAGGCTGTCTCCATCAAATCCCTCCCCTAGAGCTCAGGGAACCCTGCAGAAGAAGAGGCAGAGGGATGGAGGACGGCAGGAGAACAAGGCCTCTACGTCAGCAGGAGCAAAGCTCGGATGAACTCAGGGACTGAAGCAGCAAGCACAGGGCCTGCACAGGTCTGCACCAGGTCCTGTCCTTATATGATGGCTTCCAGTTTAGTGCTTTTATGGGATTTGGGATTCCTGTGTGTGTGAATGCGTGGGTCTCTGACTCCTATGACTTCTCTTGGGCTCTTTTTCTTCTGCTGGTTTGTCTTGTTCAACTTTGATGTAACAGTTTTTATTTTATCCTATTTTGCTATATTAAAAAGAATGAATGAATAAAAACCTAGTCACTAGGATAAAGATTAACAATTGAACTGTCATTTATACCTGCTGGGAGAGGGAAAAACCAGTTTTCTCCAATGGAGTGGCACTGGGTATATTAATCATTCCAGGGCAGGCCTCATGTTTAGGAGTAGTAGACCAACATATCCTGAACTCCACAGTGTTTTGGATGCCTTTTTTATTTTATTTATTTTATTTTTGGTTTTTTGAGACAGGGTTTCTCTGTGTAGCCCTGGCTGTCTTGAAACTCACTCTGTAGACTAGGCTGGCCTTGAACTCAGAGATCCACCTGCCTCTGCCTCCTGAACACTGTGATTAATGGTGTGCGCCACCATATCTGGATGCTTTTATTTGGTTACAGTTTGGTGTTTTTGTTTTGTTTTCTTGACTTGGGGGGGGGGGAATTGTTGTATTGGGTTTTTGTTTTTTGAGAAAGAACTGAAAATGAGTGGGTAGGGAGGGGAAGAGGATCTGGAAGGACTTTGGAGAGAAGAATATGATCGAAATATATTTAAATTTAAAAACTGTTTTATATAATGAAAATAGAATTACAAAGAGAAAAGAAAAGTGAACATGGTAACACATGCCTTTAAGCCCGTATTCAGGAGGCAGAGGCAGATGATGTCTGTGAGTTTGAGGCCAGCCTGGTCTACATAGTGAATTTTGGGAAAGCCAGGGCTATATAGAGAGACTCTGTCTAAAAAACTAACAACAAGAAAACAAAACAAACAAACAACAAAAAAGGAAAAGCAAACAAAACCAGCATGGTGCTGGTCAAAGAGACATGTAAACTAATGGAACAGAGAATCCTAAAATAAGCCCACACATTTACAGTCATCAGGTACTGTAAGAGACCATGTCTCAAGAAAATAAGATAGAACAAGACACCTAACATTCTCCTGTGGGCTCCATGAGCACAAACAGGACACACACACACACACACACACACATACACACACACACACACACACACGCACGAGTCAAAAAAACAAAAAACAAAAAACAAAAACAGAACAGTAGCAGAATATCAAGACATGAATGCTTAGTAGTCACTGGTGATTTTTGCCAGAGCAATTTCAAAGAAATAGAGAAGACATATAACTTTAACATACTAAAACAGGAAAGAAAGGTTAGGAAATCTGACAGGGATACTGAAAGGGGATCATGCCTGTGTTATGTGGCACTAAAAAGATAGGTATTTGCTGTGGGGTGTCTTTCTGTACGCTGTGAACATATATTGTTCCCATTGGTTACTAAATAAGCTGCTTTGGCCTACGGTAAGGCAGCTTAGAGGCAGGTGGGAAATTCAAGGAGAGACAGGAAGGAGAAAGGCAGAGTGGGGGAGACACCAGAATGCCATCCTAGGAGCAACATGTAACGGGATGCAGGTAAAGCCATGGAACGTGTGACAATACATAGATTAATAGTTATGGGTTGAGTTAAACTATAAGAGCTAGCTAGCAAGAGGTCTGCCATAGACCATACAGTTGATAATTACTATTAAGCCTCTGAATGATTATTTCATAAGCAGCTGAGGGACTTCGGGGCAGGGCAGGGCTACAGGCATTGAATGAAGAACTACAACTAAAAGAAACTTACAAGCCATTGATCTTTTCAATGTTCATACACTAACAGGAAATGTCAACTAGAAAAGGAGGCTCTATAACACACAGAGAAAAATGTAACTGATAAAGACTGTAGAGATGAGGTAAGATCCAACCAAGAACACAACAATCACTGTTTACATGGCACGGACAATGTCTTTCCCTCTCAGTGATATGACAGGACACTTGACATCCTCAAGCTCCTCCATGCAGGAAGACACGGGTAAACGACGAGAAAATGACATATCGGGGGTGGGATGAACAGGCAGGATAACCATGGAGCACAGAAAGCGCTTCTGATCTTTTCACAGCAGGCTCCGGACTATTTGGGGATTTGGGTTTTTTGATAAGCAAGGGCATTGGACAGGGTCGAAAGCAAGCACTGAAAGTGATTAACTGGCCATTATATCTCACAAACACGGAGCCATTTCTCAGAAAAGAGACTTCCAGCAGAAAAACAACTTTTAAACATATAAGGTTCTAACTTCACACCAAATGCCATTTTTATTAATCTGGAATTTCTCCACTCATTAAATAGACTGTTAAGTAAGAGTAACAAAAACCTGCTGTAAGTTTAAGAATACTTTTAATGTTTTATTTATTATCATGGGAAGGCACACTGTCTCAGTACAGTGTGGTCAGCTCTCCTTCCACCTTGGGTCCAGGGATTGAACTCAGGTCACCCAGCTTGCATGGCAAGCTCTTTTATCCACTGACCTTTCCTGAAAGTCCAGTCTGATATTAAGTTTCACTGTAATAATAAAAGGTTTACCGGAATGAAATTGAATATATAATTACACTATGTGTATACAGTCTCACTTCTAAATGGATACTATAAGCCGTCAGTGACCACCATCTAATAGCAATTTACTAGTCACTGGAGCATGACACGAAATAGTATGTGAACTGTAAAACCAGTGCTGATAACTTTAAGGGTGTGAGAATAAACAAGTCCTAAGCATTACTTTTGTGCTGGGTAATTTCCCTATTTGTTTTTGGTTTTTTAAATATAGTCTTTACAGCTATCCCATGGAGGCAAACTTCATTGTTCTCAATTTATAGACTAAATAGACAATGTTCAAAGAGGTTAGAAAATTTGCCCAAGATTACAGTTAGGAGAAATGCTGGGCTAGCATCTGAACCCAAGGCTTTGTCACAGAGCTATAGCTCTTCTCCATATGACATGCATCACACAGAAATGGCTTGATTCCAAGGCCTGCAACGCTAAACAGCCTGCTGACCACCCCACTATCATTTGCGATGCTAACCTTACTGTAGGTTGTTGTACTTACCTCATGCGTACAGCCTTCAACCGTTTCAACTGACTGAACCTTGACTCTGGGCATCAGGTCTGCCAAACTTAAAAAGTTATTAAAATGGCATGAATTATTTTCAATAATTAGATCATAAGCCTCCTATCTGCACTGTTAAAAAAAAAAGACACTGCTCAATTATAACACTGTAAATTCAATATTTTAGTTATTATAAGTATTCAGAGATGTCATGTAACTTAAATGAGCTGAAAATTAAAAATGCTAAGATCATCTTCTGTATATACAACAGACTGCTACATAGATTACTTAACAAATATAAGCTTAGCTCTACTATTTTAGATAAAAACCTCTTCAAAGCACTGTCACTATCTTAAAATACAAAGCTGATTCAAAAAAATTATACAACAGAAGGTAAATAAATTAATTTAGATGTTGCTATAATTTATAGAGATATTCTCATCAAAATCCTATACTATGCTGAGCTAGGTTCTCTGAACTCTGAAAGGACAAAACTATAAAAAAATTAGCCGGGCGGTGGTGGCGCACGCCTTTAATCCCAGCACTCGGGAGGCAGAGGCAGGCGGATCTCTGTGAGTTCGAGGCCAGCCTGGTCTCCCAAGCGAGTTCCAGGAAAGGCACAAAGCTACACAGAGAAACCCTGTCTCGAAAAACAAAAAAAAACAAAAAAAACAAAAAAAAAAACAAAAAAAAAACCTATAAAAAAATTAAAAGTAGATGTATTTCTATATATACATTATTATGTATTATATTTGTTATACATACTTTAAGACAATATGTTTTTGGTAAAAATTAAAAAGTTACAACAATAGATAACAAGGAATTAAAAAATACAATCACTATTATTTTGCAACCTATTATGCTAATGTGGGCAAATGGCGCCATCTCAAATTTTTCAGTGACACCTGTATCACCATTTATAAATAATAGATAATTTAGTAGTTATAACAGCCTAAACCAGTTAAGGAAAAACAAAATTATAAACGGCATTATCACAGTGACAATCAAGTCAACCAAATACATTGGTATTAGGAGTAAAAGTTCCAGCAAAATTTTGAGAAATATAAATATCAGAAAACCTAGTCAGAGACGTCCATGGGTCTCCCTTATCAAGAGAAGTAGCTCTGCCCATCAAAACCATGGTACTACTTGCAGCAATCAAAGTCTACTCTCCTGTAATTCATGTGTACTTATTCCTATCACTGGGTCAGTGTTACTCTATTATCATTTTCTACCAGTCATCCTGAGACATCTAAGAAAGAAAACATCTTTTCTCCTCTTAAAAAAAGAAGTCTTTAGGGTTTTTCTCAAAATTATATTCTAAAATATCAAAAGAGGAATCATTTCTGTCTTCTAATTCTCCATATTTAAATAGTTGTTATATATTTCCATGCTTATAAAATTATAAAATAACAAATTTTAAAAATGTCATGCATCTATCAAATTAAGAGTTACTAACTTTATGACTATAGAAATACTACCTTAAGTCTTCATTAATTGAGTCTTCTATCCTGGGCTTCTTGCCAAAAATCAGTTCATCTGTGCCTTCAACATCTGCATCTCTCTTGTTTTTCCCACCACTGGCTGATTCTGATTGTAATTTAGCATCTAGTCGTTTCCTGAAAAACAATTTAGGAGAGAATCTCAACCTTCCTAATGCTGTGACCCCCACAGTAAAATAATTTCATTGCTACTTCACAGCTGTAATTTTGCTGTTATGAATAGTAATGTAATTATTAATATTCATGGTATCTTATATGTGACCTCCAAACGGGTTGGGGGTTGAGAACTGTTGGTTTAGAATAAATTCCGTAGTATTAGTTCTAATTTTAAAGTAACACCATTGAAGATTAGTTAGTTACAGTTGAAGATTAGTTAGGATAGAAAGTGAATTAGGTACATTTTGGACTTACCAAAATAGGATAGATAATGGAACTATTTTCTCTGAATTTGTCAAATACAAATGGACTAGACATTGTTTAGGTATTTATTGCTTGTATATATGGTATGTAGTTATTGTACTTTTGTATATAGTTTTTCTCATATTAACTGTAACTTTTTTTCCTTTTTTCTTTTTATTAAAATAGAAATAGAAAAGGGGAAATATGGTTATATTTTATTTGCACTGAAATGTGATTTTATTAGTATGTTAATAAATAAAGTTGCCTGGGGGTCAGAGCTAATAGCAAGTGATAGCAGAAGCTGGGCGGTGGTGGTGTACACCTTTAATCCCAGCACTTGGGAGGCAGAGCTAGGCAGATCTCTATGTGTTCAAGGATATAGCCAGCATGGAGACACATACCTTTAATCTCAATACCAACCATAGAAGACCTGGAGGTCTGTATAGATGGGCAGTGATGAGGAGGTCATGTGGTTGGGTTTACAACCAATGAGAAGGCAGAATACAAAGTCAATAAAAAGGACAAACACACAGGATGTAGGTCTCTTGCGGAGGAGGACAGCAGCAGCAGTGAAGGGTAAGGTTTTTAGCTCTTAGCTTTTGCTCTGACTTCTTGGGCTTTTCATCTCTGCATTGGCTCTGTGTTTCTTATTTAACAAGACGGTTACATCTACACACCATATTATTTAATATATTATACATACTTAGCAAAGTCATCTTTTAAATAAATGACCTTCACAAATCAAAGCTGGCCAACTCTGAGAATACTCTAACTTCATAACTAGTAAAGCTGAATATTATTCCTTATATATTTCATATTTTCGTGGAAGAGTTGCTTTAAAAAACTAAAACTCAAAAAAAAAAAAAAAAAAAACCTTTAAAAAAAAAGCCGGGCAGTGGTGGCGCACGCCTTTAATCCCAGCACACGGGAGGCAGAGCCAGGGGGATCTCTGTGAGTTTGAGGCCAGCTTGGTCTACAAAGTGAGTTCCAGGAAAGGCACAAAGCTACGCAAAGAAACCCTGTCTCGAAAAACCTTAAAAAAAAAAAAACTAAAACTCCCATTAAAAAAAATAGTAACAAAATTTTCATTAAGTTCATTGTTCCTTAAAACAGTAGACATTAACATGAAGGCTGGAAACCTTCAAAGCTTTCTCTAAGATTATGATACTATTTGGAAGAAAAAAAAATTGTATGGTTGGATTTGAAGGTCAAAGTACTGACAAGAAGCCAGGCATGGTGGTAGGCAGAAGAAATCACATAACCCAGGGGGCTAAGGCAGGAGGATGTAAACTCAACTGCAGCCTAGGCTGCACAGTGAGATTGTTTCAAAAACGCAAAAAAAAAAAAAAAAAAAAAAAAAAAAAAAAAAAAAAA
>CABHPP010098340.1:0-39027 GCA_902168425.1 Peromyscus attwateri | reverse complement strand
GTGGGTTGTTATGTGTGTGTGTGTGTGTGTGTGTGTGTGTGTGTGGTGTCTATGTGGCATGTGTTGAGATGGAGTCTAGGATCCTGTAATTTACCCTTCTCCACTACACACACATACCACACACACCACACACACATACACCCCACATACCCCCCCACACTATGTACCATAAACATCATACACACACATACCACACCACGCCACACCACACACTCCACACCACACACCATGCACACTATACCACATACACACCACACCACGCCACATCACACACACACCCTATGCTCCCCAACACCCCAGACAACACACACTTCTATAAGTAAGTCCTCTGTCATGTGATGTGGATACCAGGAAGTAAAACACTGGCTTAGAATCCAGAATTGAGCTGTACTGAGCGGCTAATGACAAGGACTCCATCAAATTCATGGCCTGTAGTGCTAGACAGAAGGACACTCATCCATACCAGGCTCATGGTGATGATTTGAATGAGAATGACCCCCTTAGGTACATACGCTTAAATGCATAGTCACCAAAGAGTGAAATTGTTTGGGAAGGATTAGGAGGTGTGGCCTTGTGGGAGGAGATGCTATTGGTGTTAGACTTTGAGGTTTCAAAAGTCCATGCCATACCCAGTCTTATTCTCTCTCTCTCTCTCTCTGCTTCCCCCCATGATAATCATAGACTAACCTTTTCAAACTGTTAAGCAAGTCCCCAACTAAATGTTTTGTTTTGTTTTAAGATTTGCCCTTTAATCTCAGCACTCAGGAGGCAGACACAGGTAGATCTATGTGAGTTCGAGGCCAGCCTGGTCTACAGAGCGAGTTCCAGGACAGCCAGGGCTACACAGAGAAACCCTGTCTCGAAAAGCCAAAGCTAAAAAAAAAAAAAAAAAAAAAAAAAGGTTTGCATTGGTCATGGTGTCCAGAGTGAGAAAGACGGGCATAATACCTTAGGAGCCAAAAATGGGCAACACGTGACTCAGTACTCAGCTCAGTTTGGGGGTTGACAATGGCCTCCAGAGTCCAGTCCCTTTGGCTGTGAGGAAGAGCTTGCATAGTCTGAAGTCTGGATCTCAACTTCCTGCAGTAGGCTGTGTTGTGGAATATTATTTTAAGATGTGTTACACTTGTTTATGCTGTGGAACATTTGATGACACAAAGCTGTGTTGCATTCTTTTATGTCGTATTTGTTTAACTCTGTGAAGCTGTGTTACTTTACCTGTTTAAAACACCTGATTGGGCTAATAAAGAGCTGACCGGCCAATAGCAAGGCAGGAGAGAGGGATAGGCAGGGCTGGCAGGCAGAGAGGATAAATAGAAGGAGAAATCTGGGGGGGGGGAGGGGGAGAGAGAGAGAGAGAGAGATAGATCTAGGAGTGAGAAAGAGGAGAGGAAGACTCCAGGGACCAGACATCCAGCTACACAGCCAGACTCGGAATAAGAAGGAAAGAAAAGATATACAGAAATAGAGAAAGGTAAAAGCCCAGAGGCAAAAGATAGATAATTTAAGAAAAGCTGGCAAGAAACAAGCCAAGCTAAGGCATTCATAAAAAAAGAATAAGCCTCGGTGTGTGATTTATTTGGGAGCTGGGTGGCAGGCCCCCCAAAAGAGCAAAGAATAAAAAATGAAACACACACACACACACACACAACTACAAGGCTGGGTGTGGTTAGTTGCTAACAAGATACAGCTCATGCTGGGCCTAGATGAGGGCTTTTTCTTCTTTTTTCTTCTTTTTTGAGACAGAGTCTCATGTATTCCAGGCGGACCTTGAACCCCTAAGCCTCTTGTCTCCACCTCCCAAGTGCTGAGATCACAAGCACGTACACTATGCTTGGTGTCCAGGAGCCCGTCTGGCTGTCCAAAGACAAGCACCGATGGGGCTGCAGCCTGTCTGTGAATTCTGTCACAAGTCAGCCACTTCTGCTTCAATGTTGGTGATGCTCCAGGAAGCTCGGGGTCCAGGGTTCTGGTTGCTGACACTTGTGGACCCCCAACATGCCCCCAGAATCGCTGAAGGGCCTGAAAGATGATTGACTGCTCATAGGCAGGCTAAACCTGCACAGAAAATGAACATATACCTACAAGCAACACTAAATGAACTCAGGTTTTATAGACACGGCACACACGCACATACGCGTGTGACTGCATTTTGCATGTGTATGCGTGCATATGCACATGTTTAACAATAATAGAGAAGAAGAAACCATGAATTGAGTCAGGGGCTTAAGACACATTAGAGGGAGGAGGAAATGAAGTAAACACAGTAATTACACATGTAATTCTCAAAAATGATAAAAAATTTTTAAAAAACCCACAAGATTGTGGGGGGAGGAAGAGAGGTGGGGTGGTCCTGGGAGGAATTAGGAAAGGAGTGGGGTTAATATGATCAAAACACATTGTACAGAATTCTCAAAAAAGCAATAAAAATCCCTTTTAAAAAGAAAGGGTTTAACAGACTTAAGCATAAGAGTAGAGAGTCACTCAGGTAAAGTATATGACCCACTCAAGTGTGCATGTGAGTGTCTCAAGAGTCATCGCAAAGAGTGGCTAAGGAATTTAAATGAGATCGTAGTACAATGGGTGGAATCAGGGCTGACCAGGAGGCCCGAAATCAGGAGGGTTGCATGGGAAGCTAAGATGCTTTTACTGCAAAGAGATGTTTATTGTCGTTTGTGAAATTCCCAGAAAACATCAGAGAAAGGAAAAAGGCCATTCTCAGATATATGCCTAGGTCCTGAGTACGGTTTGTTTGTATTTTAACATTACACACACACACACACACACACACACACACACACACACACACACACGTTTAAGAAAGCATTGTCATCAATCTTCACAACGAATATGAATTGTGCTGGGATCTTGACTCTGTCAGTGAGAGGCTTCAACTCCAGGGTGAGGGACTTTTCTTCCCATATACCCCGGTTTCTCTTTCTACCTCAGTCTGGTGTGGACATCAAGGGAACAATAGGAAAAAACCTGACTGTCCCCTGGGATTCAGCTTAGCACAGTCCCCACTCTTTGCCATGGCTCATTCAAATCTGTCCGTCTGTCTGGATCAATCTTGTATCTCTGTACCCTGTAGCAGATCTCCAGCTGATTTCACTATCAGCTTATCTAACGACTTGTAACATCTGCCCTTGAATGTGTCTATTTTCTGTGTCTGCCTTCAGCAAGCCTCTTTAAACTGTGTCCTATTTAACCCTTTTAATACACTCTGTAACATATATATATGTAACATTTATATATATAAAATATCTTACTGTGTGATACATGTGTGAGAGTATTACTAATTAAGGTTGGAATAAAAGATCCTTTGATTGCCAACGACCATGGTACAAAGGGCAATCAGCATTACTTGATATGATGGTGACACTCAGTTGTCCATTTGAGATCTAGAATCACCTGGGAGATGGGCCTGTGAGCAGACCTGTGGGTGACCACCTTAAGTAACCGGGGTGAGTAACACCATTCCTTGGCTGGGGTCCTGGACAGTTTAAGTGGGGAAAGAATGAAGTGGTCGTGTGCACTGGTGTACCCCTCTTTGCTACTCAGTTCTGTGTGATGTGTGCCCAGCTGTTTCAAGCGCCTGCTGCCTTAACTTCCCGCCATGATGGAATGCACACTTGAAACGGGAGCCAGAAGAGACCCTTTCTCCAGATTATCTTAGTGCAGCGACAAGAAAAGAACTACGACACTAGGAAAAGTGCACCCTCTGCGTTTGTGGATTTATTTTTACTCAGTAAATTCTGACATTGTGGAGAGACACACACACAGGCATCCATTTATTTCCGGGCAGAGTGCATTCATCTGTCTCTGGAAGCCACAGCTCTTTGCTGGAGATGGCAAACTCCCATAGTTCCTCACCGCTTCATGTCGCCCATGTCCAGTGCACACAAGCAAATAGTTTCTCTCTCCTTGGTCTGCCTTTTGGTCCAACCACAGACTTGCGGAGGGATGAGTCCTATGGTTGGCAAGTTCCATGGAACTCAGTTGAAAAATCCCGAGGACAGAGCAGGGTAATGCAAGAAGCATCCCGTGTCCACTGTCTGGGGACCTGCAGGACCCAACCCTTCCCCAAGAGAATGAAGGGATGGTGTTGAGATCAAGCTGTGACCTGCCCCAAGTTAATCCACAGCATATAAAATGGTTGTTTTTTTTCAGGCTGTGCCTTGCCTGTGTCTTAGGCAAGTTAGGGTGGCTATCGCTGTGATGAAACCCCATGACTAAAAGCAAGTTGGGGAGGAAAGGGTTTATTCAGCTCACGCTTCCACATCATGATTTGTTATCAAAGGAAGTCAGGACAGGAACTCAAGCAGGGCAGGAACCTGGAGGCAGGAGCTGATACATGGAGGCCATGGAGGGGTGCTGCTTACTAGCTCGCTCCCCATGGCTTGCTCAGCCTGCTTTCTTATAGAACCAGGACCACCAGTCCAGGGATGACACCATCCACCATGGTCTGGACCCTCCTCCCATCAATCACTAATTAAGAAAATGCCGAATCTTATGGTGGCATTTTCTCAGTTGTTTCCCTCCTTTCCAGTGACTCTAGCTTGTGTCAAGTTGACATAGAATTAGCCAGCACAACTGACTCCTTGTCAGCTTGATGCATAAACATCATTATTAAGCCACAAACCTTTCTCACTCATTCATCCCCAAGATCTCACATTAACCTGAACACCACAATATAAAACATTCCAAATTTAGAAAGTCTCACAGTCTTTAAAAATTCTCTTAAAAATTCAGTCTTGCTCTAACTTCAGCAGGCATTCCCTCGGAACTCACAGGCCACTCCTGCCAGGGAAGCAGGTAGGCAGATTGCAGATCTTCACCTCTCCTTCTGCTCCTCCAAATCCCATCTCCCCCCTCCCCACCCCCCCCCCCCCCCGTCTCATGCCCAGCTCTGTAGCAGAATTCATGCTGCTCCCTTTGCTGTCTGACCCCATCTCCAGCAGATCAGGAAAGACCTCCTCCCCCAACTCACGCCAGTATCTCAGCCTCCAACACCAGCAGGCATTCCCTGGGAACACACCAGCTGAGCAGTCCAGGGGAACAGGTAAGCTAACTGAAGACCTTGGCCCACTTCCTCCTCCTCCAAATCCAATGCCCCTTCCCATTCCTATCTCTACAACAGAACACCTTCTGTAGCCTTCTCTCCACACTGTCATAGAATATTATTTCAAGATGTGTTACATTTGTTTATGTTGGGGAACATTTGTTTTAATGATGCAACTCTGTGAAGCTGTGTTACTTTGCCTGTCTAAAACACCTGATTGGTCTAATAAAGAGGTGAATGGCCAATAGCAAGGCAGGAGAAAGGATAGGTGGGCTGGTGGGTAGAGAGAATAAAATAGGAGAAATTTGGGAAGAGCAGGATCAAGGAGCAAGAAAAGGAGGAGGAGAGGAGGATGTCAGGGGCCAGCCACCCAGCAACATAGCAATACACAGAATAAGGAGGAAAGAAAAGATATACAGAAATAGAAAAAGGTAAATGCCTAGAGGAAAAAGGTAGATGGGATAATTAAGAAAAGTTTAAAAAAGCTGGCAAGAGGGGCTAGAGAGATGGCTCAGAGGTTAAGAGCACTGGCTGCTCTTCCAGAGTTCCTGAGTTTAACTCTCAGCAACCACATGGTGGCTCACAGCCATCTGTAAGGAGATCTGGTCCCCTCTTCTGGCATTCACCAAACATGCAGTCAGAACACTGTGTACATAATAAATAAATAAATCTTTAAAAAAAAAAAAAGCTGGCAAGAAACAAGCCAAGTTAAGGCCGGGCATTCATAATTAAGAATAAGCCTCTGTGTGATTTATTTGGGAGCTGGGTGGCGGCCCTCCCAAAAGCCCAAAGAGTAAAGAGTAAAAACAACCAATGACACCCCTCGACATCTCCTGTGGATCCTACAGATCTTCCCCTCCTAACCCCCCTCCCTGACTTGTTGCTTTATTCCAGGCCCCAATTCCAGCAGGCGCCCCCTGCTAACCCACAGGTCACTCCCAGGAAACCAAGTAGGCCCACTGCATTTCTTCACTTCTCCTCCAGGGCCTGCAGACCCAATCCCCCATCCCCAGCTCTGTAGCAGACCTTCTGGAGGACTTCACCTCACTCTCTGCCCCATTCCAAGGAGACAAAATAAGCAGATTCTGGTGGAACACTCTGTTTTCCTCCCTCCTGTGAACCCCCTCAAATCTCTAGCCTATTCCTATTCCTGAGTGTCAGCTCCTAACACCCAGAAACACATGTTACCTGGAATCCCCAGTAGCCATACCTCTCAGGTCCACAGAAAATTTTCTACCAGGCAACACATAGCCACCACACTCTCCCAAGAACCAGAGAGGAAACAGAAACCAAGAACAAAATACCCACCCAACAAAGACAAGACCAGATAGCAGCACCTAGAAGTATAATCCTCCCAAGGCCAGGAGTCTAGATGCCACAAACAAACAAACAAAGAAACCACAACCAGTAGCAGCCAGGACAGTATGTCTCTACTAGAGCCCATCAACCTGACCACAACAGGCCCTCAGTATTCCCTCATAGCTGAAGCATGAGAAAATGGCCTTCAAACAGCCATTATAAATATGATAGACAGAACAAACAGTGGAGGAGAATGACCAAAACTGTTCAGGACCTGAAAGATGGAAACAGAATCAATAAAGAATACTCAAGCTGAGGGAAATCTGGAAATGAAAAATTTAGGAGTTCAAACAGGAACTACAGAGACAAGGTTCACCAACAGAATACAAGAGACGGAAGAGAACCTCGGGTATTGAAGACATGTTAGAAGAAATGGATACCTAGGTCGAAGAAAATGTTAAATCTAAAAAACTCCTGACACAAAACATCCAGGAAATCTGGGACACTCTGAAAGTACCAAACCTAAGAATAATAGGAATAGAGGAAGGAGAAAGAAACCTAGATCAAAGGCCTAGAAAATAGTTTCAACAAAATCATATAACCTAACCAAAATTTCCCTAACCTAAAGAAGGAGATGCCTGTCAAGGTAGAATAGCATACAGAACACCAAATAGATTGGACTAGAAAGTCAAAACACCAAAAATACAAAAGAAAGAAAAATTAAAATCTGCAAGGAAAAATGACCAAGTAACATACAAAGGCAGACCTATTAGAATTATACCTGACTTCTCAATGGAGACTCTAAAAGCCAGAAGGGCCTGGACAGATGTACTTCAGACTCTAGGAGACCACAGATGCCAGCACAGACTACTATACCCAGAAAAACATTCAATAACCACAGATGGGGAAAACAAGATATTCCATGAGAAAGTCAAATTTAAACACTATCTGTACACAAATCCAGCCCCACAGAAGGTGCTAGAAGGAAAATTCCAACCTAAAGGGGTTAACCAAACTCAAGAAAACACAGGGAATAAATAATTCCAGACCAGCAAAGTCAAAAGGAAGGAAATACACACACCACTACCAACAAACAACACCAACAAACAACAAAATAATAGTAAGCAACAATCATTTGGTCATTAACATCTCTTATGAGCAATGGTCTCAATTCCCCAATAAAAAGACACAGACTAACAGAATGTATGGGAAAACAGGATCTACCTTTCTGCTGCATCCAAGAAACACACCTGAATATCAAGGAGAGACATTACCTCAGGGAAAAGGGTTGGAAAAAGATATTCCAAGCAAATGGACCCAAGAAACAAGCTGGTATAGTCATTTTAATATCTAACAAAATAGACTTCAAACCAAAACTAATCAGAAGAGATAGGGAAGTGTGGTGATGTATTGTGTAGCCTAATAAAATTTGCCTGAAGATCAGAGGACAGAACAAGCCACTCTATTAAACATAGAGGCCAGGCAGTGGTGGCAAACACCTTTAATCCAAGCACTCAGGTGGCAGAGATCTGTCTGGATCTCTGTGAGTTCAAAGCCACCCTGGACTGCATGAGATTGACTCAGTCTAGGAGAGAAACAGAGCCAGGCAGGTGGCACACACCTCTAATCCCAGTACTTGGGAAGCACACATGCCATTAATCCCAGCACTAGGAAAGGAAGTGATGGTTGGGTGGAGAAAGGTATAGAAGGCATGAGGAGACAGGAACTGAAGTTTTTTCAGGCTGAGTAGTCCTAGAGGTAAGACATGGCAGTGACTTGTTCCTTGTCTCTCTGATCTTTCAGCATTTACCCCAATATCTGGTTCCAGGCTTTTATTATAAGACCTTTTAAGATTCAAGTTACAGGGAAGGGCATTATGTACTCAAAGGAAAAAAAATCCATCAAGAGGACACTTCAATTCTTAACATTTATGCCCCAAACACAAGAAACACTACTACAGCTTAAATCATGTATTGACCCTCACACACTGATGGTGGGAGACTTCAATACTCCACTCTCATCAATATACAAGTCATTCAGACAAAGCCTAAACAGAGAAATGTTTTTTACTCTTATTATTCTTTGGGGGGCCTGCCACCCAGCTCCCAAATAAATCACACACATGGAGGCTCATTATTACTTATAAATGCCTGGCCTTGGCTCGGCTTGTTGTTAGCCAGCTTTCCTTAAATTATCCTGTCTATCTTTTGCCTCTGGGCTTTTCCTTTTCTTACTGCTGTATATCTTACTTTCATTCTTACTCCGTGGTTGGCTTGTGGCTCTGTGGCTGGGTGGCTGGGTGGCTGGCCCCTAGTGTCCTCCACTCCTTGTTCTCTTGCTCTTTCTTCTTTCCAGATTTCTCCTATTTATTCTCTCTGCCTGCCAGCCCCACCTGTCCTTTCTCCTGCCTTACTATTGGCCGTTCAGCTCTTTATTAGACCATCAGGTGTTTTAGACAGGCACAGTAACACAGCTTCATAGAGTTAAACAAATGCAACATAAAAGAATGCAACACATCTTTGCATAATTAAAGAAATTTTCCACAGCATAAACAAATGTAACACACCTTAAAATAATATTCCACAACAGAGAAATACTGGAGCTAGCAGATGTTATAAACCAAACAGATCTAATAATTATCTTAAAAATTTCACCCCAACACAGAAGATTATACACTCTTCTAGCACCTCATGGAACCTTCTCCAAAACTGACCACATACACACAAAGCAAGTTTCAACAGGTAAAAGGAAATTGAAGTAACACCCTTCAGCCTATCAGACCACCATGGATTAAAGTTGGATAGCAACAACAGAAACAGAAAGTTTACAAACTCACGGAAAATGAACAACTCTATACTGAATGAAAAATAGTTCAATACAAGAAATTAAAGACCTAAAATTGAGTGGAAATGAACACACAACATACTCAAACGTTGGGGGCACAATGAAGGAGGTTCTGAGGCAAGTTCATCATTCAAAAGATCAAGAGAGAAGAACCAGGGCACAGTCACAAACAAACAAAACTCCAGAAGTGTAAAAAGTCAATGTCCAATTATCAGGGATTCACTCACCATCTTCTGGACTCTTCCAAGGGGCTTGGGTCACTTCTCTGGCTTCCGCCCTTTGCAGCAAACACAGCTTGTCTCATAGGCTCCAGCTGGCTCCACTCTATGGATTCTGTTCTTGGTGGTCATTCCATGGTACTGGCCTCTCCAAAATGCTGGTGTCCTCTGCTGCAACTGGGCTGCACTTTCACCAATAGCGCCCCCCCTTGGTTTTTCAAGACAGGGTTTCTCTGTGTAGCCCTGGCTGTCCTGGAACTCGCTCTGTAGACCAGGCTGGCCTCAAATTCACAGAGATTTGCCTGCCTCTGCCTCCTGAGTGCTGGAATTAAAGGCATGCACCAGCACCGCCCAGCCCAATAGCCTCTCCTAGGTCTCTCTGTGTCCCTTCAGTCCTGGGGCTTCAACTGCTATGGAGGCTGCACCTTCTCCAATGGCCTATCCTCGCACAGGGCCAAGCCTCAGCTTCTTTTCATGACCCCCTCAGGCCTTCAAAACCAGCACCACCTGGGAGACTCTTACACTATCAAGTTCAGCTGCCAGCACAAGGTACAACCTTGGCTGCCTCTGGAACCCGGCTTCTACGTGTGGACTCTGAAGAAACACTTCCCAGATTTTACCTCAATGACACTGGTCTCGGTCTCTCTCTCTCTCTCTCTCTCTCTCTCCTCTCTCTCCTCTCTCTCTCTCTCTCTCTCTCTCTCTGGTTTTTTGTTTTTTCGAGACAGGGTTTCTCTGTGTAGCTTTGCGCCTTTCCTGGAACTCACTCTGTAGCCCAGGCTGGCCTCGAACTCACAGAGATCCGCCTGGCTCTGCCTCCCGAGTGCCAGGATTAAAGGTGTGTGCCACCACCACTGCCCAGCCGCTGGTCTCTTCTTAATCACCAATAATTACTCAGCTCCAGCTGACCAGCATCAATTGTCCCAGTAAAGCATGGGTTTTACTTCAGTAGTTCTGGTCTCTTGATAATCACAGCTGATTCTTCAGCCCCAGCTGACCAGAACCTCAGATTCTTAACTCAAAAGTCCCGGTAGAGTTTCTCCTTCCTCTGAAACGATAGTCTTCACTGCTCTCAACATTATTTCAGCTCCTACAGAACAGCCACTGAGCTCTCTACGCTCTATGGTGTTTCTAGTCAAAAGTTCCAAAGCATTCCATAATCCTCCCCAAAACAACGTGGTCAGATCTGTAACAGCAATACCCCCACTTCCCTGGTACCAACTTGTCTTAGTGTTATTATTGCTATGATGAAACACCATGACCAAGAACAAGTTGGGGAGGAAAGGGTTTATTTGGCTTATGCTTCCACATTGTAATCCATCACTGCAGGAACTCAAGCAGCACAGGAACCTGGAGGCAGAAGCTGATGCAGAGGCATGGAGAAGTGCTGCTTACTGGCTTGCTCCTCATGGCTTGCTCAGCCTGCTCTCTTATAGAACCCAGGACCACCAGCTTAGGGATGGCACCACCTACAATGGACTGGGCCTTCCCCCATCAATCAAGGCAAATTAAGAAAATGCCTTACAGCTGATCTTATGGTGGCATTTTCTCAATTGAGGTTCCCTCCTTTCCAGTGACTCTCGTTTGTGTCAAGTTGATACAAAACTAGCCAGCACACCCTGAGGCTCCATTTTCAGTCCAAATGTAGAGTTTGGGTGTCTTGTAACTTGTTTGGCATTTAAAACCACCTGTCCCATACCTCCATGAGGCATAGTCTGATATTTATTCCTAAATAAAGATGCCACCCTATAAACTCAAATTGGCATTGTAGGCGTACAGAGTGTGTTAAAATCAATTCAACTTCTTTACCTGGACTTATAGAGGACTTATATCTAAGTCAGCAATGGGGCAATGAGATGTCACCTCCTTGTCACCTGAGCATCCTGGAGAAGGACTGAGAGGCCAAGAGTGCCTGGCGAACTCAGGAGCTTCATCTCAGCTTGGTGTGCACAGTTGATATGGAGTACTCAAATTGCGTGTCTACTTATTCAATTGTCTGGAGCCAGTTCTATACTTTGTCTCAATAGCGTCTGGTCCCACACCTGGTCAGACAGCTGAACTCCGCCCAGAAGCTTGCCTCCATGCAATGCCTCCAACAGTCAGACCTCCACAGGGTTTGGCATCTAACTCCTGCAGAGGCTCTCTGTATCTGTGGCTCGAGGGCCCTGCCGGGGTCCAGTGACCCTTTCACAGGGGTCACATACCAGATATCCACATTACGATTCATAAGTGGCGAAATTACAGTTAAGTAGTCAGGAAATAATTTCATGGTTGAGGGTCACCACATGAGGAACTGTGTTAAAGGGTCGCAGCATTAGGAAGGTTGAGGACCACTGGGAGTGCTGCCTCTCAGTGAGGTCTCTTTGAACTACCTGAATTCTTTAACCCTTTGGAGCCTTCCTGTGACTTACACATATACATTATAGACGGTCACTGTGTGATGTGGAATGTGTAATTTCAGAATGTTTGGAATAAGGGCTGGAAAGATGGCTCGGCCATTAGGAACACATACAGAGGATTCTTGCAGAGGAGCTGAGTTCGTGGCCAACAGTCATGTTGGATGAGTCTCAAGAGCTGGTAACTCCCAGGGTTGGGGGGTAGAGGGGTGGGAGAGTGGGGGGGGGGGATGGAGGGGGGGGGTGGGGACCCGACACCGACCTTGAGGGCATCGGCATTCACATGCACAAACCTGTACTCAGACATATACTTTACATATAAAAATAGGTTGGAATAAACACACTTGTTTTGCCAATGGTTAGCTATTAAAGGAAAACTGGATTACTTGCCAAGCTATAACCAACAAAACAAGTAGTTTGTGACTTGTTAGTCAATGAAATCTGACAGTGTGGACACAAACATGTCTATCTGTGTGTTCGAATCCCAGACCAGATGCTTCTCAGTTATGCCCATCTGTGGCGCTCTCTCCAGCCTCATGGTTGATCCCGGGATTCCCACTGCTACAGGGAGAGACCGACACCCAAGGGCCTGTCAGTGGTTTGTACACACACTCCTCAGGTGTCCAGATTCCAGAGATGGTCCGCACCATTCTTACTTTCCAAGGAAGCTTACGAGTTTCCAGACTTCTCGAGACCCCAGAAAGTCCCCTGTACCCCCACACATCCTACACCTATTTTCCCCTGCCGCTCAAGAGTCAGGGACAGCCTAGCTTTAGGCTTGTAGACGTCTTCCCCCCTTTCCTATAACACTTAGAAGGGACCCCTGCCACGATGCCTCTCCTCAGAGTCCCCACCATGCTGCCTATCCACGGTAACTGGGGCCTGAACGTTCCTTAGAGCCCCTCTTGTCCATCATGGTGTTAATTCTAGTAAACCTCTTGCCCAACAGAACATTCTATGCCAGTGTCCCCCTCGAATCCCCAAACTGAGACCGTTCACTGTGTTCCTGATGTAGCACACTCGTGACAGGTGGTGAGTCCGTGGGAACCCCTTTCCGCCCTGGAGGACAGCGCCACCTAGAGTCTCAGCTGCTGGGTTCCGCGCATGCTCGGTGCGTGCTCTTCAGCCAGCAGGAGACAGTGGACCAGGGAAGGACCTTAGTACCTCCTGAGCCCCGAGGCCGTGCATGGAGTGATGTCCCTGTCTAATCGTCCTGCTCATTGTGTCCATCATGTCAATGGATGTTGGGCCTAGGATATTAATGGTATCCTTGGCTGCAGACACTGAACCAAGGTGTTCCCCAGTCAGAGGCGTGAGTGGTTCTGAAGTTATGAGGTGTCTGAGCTGCAGGCTGGGGGGTGGTGGTTGCAGTTTACAAAGTCAGCTATGAGAGACACCCCCCTACACATCTGGAATGGAAATGACTTTCTCCCAATTACTTGGGAAACCTTGAGCCATGCCAAGCAGATGCTGAGTCAGGCTGACGGGAGAGCCTCAAAGGTCACGCCCCTCAGCCCTGCAGAGTGGTGAATCCTGGGGCTCTGACTTCCCAACTCCGGTCCTTTCCAGGTCTACCTAGCATGCCAGATCCCCTGCTGGTTCCTGGAATCTGCTGTTCCCACCTCTGGCAGGAAACTTGGCAGCAAACTCAGGAGGATGTCACTGGGTTCCTTGCCAGCCAGTCCTCAGAGGACCTGAGTGGGAGGCGGGTTAGGCAGGCCTGGAAGCTTAGGGAAGGCCTGCAGGCATGTCTCCACATGCCTGGGCCTGCCCCACAACCTGGTTCTGCAGAGCTGCTGACTGGGGACTTTCCCTGTGGTTCCCATTCCTGAGGCTCCTCTCTCTCAGTGACAGATGCAGGACTGCAGGGAACTTTGCTCCTAAACTGCCTAGATGCCAGGGGTGGGGTGGGAAACTGGACAGTGGGAGGCCAAGTACACAGGACTGATCAAGGACAAGAAACTGTCTTGGGATGGGGGAGTTGACTTCAGCCTTGAGCACCTGGTACTCACCCAGCGGCTTATACCTTCTTATTCACCCTATACAGCCCTGGGGCTACACTGACCCTGAACTCTTTAGCCCCAGTCTAGTTGAGGCCACAGATAAGAATCTGATGGCCACGACTGCCACTCCTAGAAAATGAAATGGTGGAGTAGACGGGAACTCCTTGGGAAACAGATCCGGTCTTGGATCAGAAGCGGGTACTACTTGGGTGGGACAGGGCTCTTTGGGAGACAAGGGTCCTTGAATGTGGGAAACAGGCTCTTGGAGAATGAAGTCTTGCTCATCATGGGCACTGAGAGTAGGGTTAGGTCCTTCCACAGGGCTGGATGTGTGATGAGAGGACCAGAGCTGAAGTGAGAGGTCATCAGCTTGGGAGAAGGGGTGGAGCAAGCTTGTGGGGAAGCCCATGAGGCTGTGTGCTCCACCTCAGTGCTGCTCAGTCTCTGGGCTCTGCCTCAGCTTCCTGCCTGCTCCCTGTACCTCAGTTCCCCCATCTGTAAAGCAAGGGTCATCCTTTAAGATGCCTTAAGCTGTGTCAGAACCAAACAAGATGGCTGAAATCAGGGGCTCCTCCACGGAGACAGCCTCCAGCCTCCAGCCTCCCTCCTGCTTGAAGAGCGTTTGTCCACCCCTGGGAGGGTCTGGAAACCACAGGTCACTTTTTTCAGCTGTGTTCACACTGCATGCGCTCTGAAAATGTGCCCCTAAAGCTAAGCTTACACAGGGAGGATGCCAAGAATATTGGCAGAATTCAGACCACACTGGGGCTCACTTACATGCTCCCCACTCAGAACCTGTCAATCTCCAACCCCCTAACAAACTCTCCAGGTGTCCTGACCCCAGGAGAATGACAGGTGCCAGCCTTACTTCCCCAAGGAAGCTTATAGGTTGTTAGACTCCAGGACACCACATGGACTATAATAGGATGCACACCTCCTCACATCCTTAAAGTTGCACTCTCCACTGCCCCAGCCTCTCGCTAGGGAAGAAGAGAGGGCCTGACTACAGGGAACCTCGCCATTCCCCTGATACCTGTCAGAGGGGAGCCGCCCCCACTCTGCTTCACGGGCTTGGGTGCTTATTAGAGCTTCTGGCATGCCTACCTGACAAAGTCGGGCATTTGGGCCCAAACTCCTTGCAGAGCATCGGCCCATGCTGTTGTCCCTGTCTGTACATGCACCAATAACTCTTCTAACCAACTTCTTCCCGGAAAGGACCATGCACATCAGTGGCCCGAGGACTCTTTCAAACCTTTCAAATAGGAGCCCCAACTCCACGAGACCCCACAGATCACCCTTGAACCACTATTTCTTGCCCTCCCCATCCCAGCTTGGGTTCTGTGGTCTGCACATATGCCGGGCTGCTGTCAATTATGAGTCTAATAGGGTCTTCTTGCTCTGGGACGGAGGCGGCAGACCCTCCCACCCTGCCCCCATGCCTCCTAGTGACCGTGACAACACCAGAAGCCCATTATGGGATCAAGCTTCTGCTACCCTCTGTCTTCCATGAACTCACCATGTCCACCATGTCCTTGATGAGTCCAGGTACTCAGGGCTTCAGATGTACATGTTTGAGGAATTGTTTTGCTTTGTTTTTTGTGTGTGGGGTCACATGGGAAAGTGATTGGGGGAGTTCACATCCCCAAGCATCCTTAGAGAACCAGGCTTCCAGGTAGAGGTACTAAGGAAGGCTGTGGCCCAAGGCTTGGGGGTGCAAGGATATGGGTGCAGGGAGGGACAGTTCAGAGGTGACTTTGGCCTTTCTCCTCTCCAGCTGCGGCCTGGAGGTTGCCTACGTATGACATCTATGACATCGTAACTCCAGCGAGGCGTTCACACTGTGTTGTTTTCCTTTAGTGAGCAATTAGCTGGAGCTTACGTTCTGTGACACCGGTGGGGGGGCATGCCCATTGGTCCTGCATAGTTGGTGCCTAGGACTGAAAGTGAAGAGGATTGGAGAAGGCGGGTCACCAGGGGGCGCCATCAGACAGGCTAAAGCCCTAGTCCTGGTGTTTGCACAAATAAGCCTGGTGGGGGCAGCAGCCTTGTGCGTGGAAGACAGAGCAGGAATTGATGGGAGGTTGGCGGGCTGCAGAAGCGGGCTCTGCAGAGGTGATGGGAGAGACTGATTATCACAAGCCCGCACAGCTAACAGGGCGCCCTTCCCCCAACACCCTCTACCTGCCACCCACCTCCATACGTCTCCTGCCCTCATGTCTTTAGTCACTTGACCAATATTTACCAAAAGACTAATTTTTATGAAACCGTTTGTGGCTAAAATAAGAAGTATCAAGAGTTGCTGCCTATCCAGCTACAGGCAGGGCCCATGGGGGCATGGATTTGGTCCATGGGCGTCCCCTGTCTCAGGTACTGAGTGGCACCTTTGAACAGTTCAGTGACCATGCTCGTTATACACTGAAAACTTAGTGTTTTATAAACTCAGGGGCAAAGTGACCCCAACTTGTAACACAGTCTGCCCCTGACCTGAGACGAGGTCCATGTGCCCTCCCTCTGCAGTGACCGTCTACCAGAAGGTCAGGAGTTCACTGTCATTTTCTACCTTACCTGTGATTGGCCTTGGATTGGAGGAGGGTCCCTGCCGTGGGTCTCCGTTGGCTGCTGTCACTCTGGCCCTGCCCATGGAGGGGGGATCATGAAGCTGTTCCAGGCCTGGGCTGTCTTCCCTTAGTCCCCAGAGAGCTCTACTAGTGGCTGAGTCAGATAGGTCCTGTCCTGAGACCACTGGTGGTTCTAACAAAGCCAAGCCTGTGTCAGTACCTGGCTGGGAAGATGCAGCCCGAGGAGGATGGAATTCTCGGGGTCTGAGTCACAAGGGCTCCTGGTAACCACCAGGCAATGGGAGTTGGGACCCCAGAAGCTAAGCTGTCAATCCTCCCTGAATCCCAGCATCACTTGGATCTGAGGAGCCAGTGGCTGTGCTGGATGGAAACAGTAGGTGTTCTTCAACAGCCTCTGGCCACCTGAAGCAGCAGCAAGAAAGACCCTGCGAATGAGTGGTTCCGTATCTTTACCAGCCATGGACATGTGGACAGAATGCAGAAACCTCTTGTTCCTCAAGTTCCAGGCCTGTCTCACCTTCCCAGTAAAACTGGCTGCTGCCAGCTGCTGCCCAAGTATACTTGAGCTCCCGCCCTGACACTGAGCCTTCAGCACATGGTGACCATCCTTTTCTCCCCCTGCCAGGACCTCTCTTCTCTGATGGGGCAAATGATGCTAAGAAGCCATATGGGCTCAGAATCCACAGATAGATGGATACATAGGCAGGGAAGTGAGACCCAGGTCTCAGGCATGCAGGAATGCTCAGAACCAAGGTTCAAAATATTCCTTGAGCCCTTCATAATATGATTTCCAAATATGATATCCACCTCTGGACCTGGCAGATGCTGTGACCCTCGACAAAGACACACGGAAGGAACAATATCATCGAGACTTAAGCAAAGATTGTATCCAGAGGCCTGGCCTTGGCCAACACGAAACTGCCATCCAGACATGGTGACAAAGGATGGACAGGTAGACAGACTCACACTGATGCCTGCTCTGTGGCAAGGGTCCAGGAGCCATGACCAAGCCCTCTTCTTCCACCCTGGCAAAGGTGCCAGCAGCTGTCTGTTCTGAAGTGTCTCTCCAGAGTGCCTTTCTGGTGGCAGCTGGAGGATGGGACAGGTTCAAAACCACATAGTGGGCCCAAGGGGTTGCCTCGCTTTACCGTGTAGACCCCCTCAGAGGACCATCTGGGCCCGTTTGTGTCCCATGAGTAATGATATGGGAAAGGCTTGCCCTTGCAGCCAGGGGTCTGGGTGGAAACTGATGGGTGGGCCTTCATCCCCTCTCTACCTGGACAAGGGCTTCCCCGGAAAGTAAATTCCTCAAGACTCTCGCCCTGAAAGGTCGCAGTTTCAGTTATCTGTGTAAGGGAATGTGTGTATGAGGTATGTAAATGCAAATGTACTGTGTACTACATAAGGGAATGCGTACGAGGTATGTAAATGTAAATGGGAATGTGTGCACTGTGCATTTTACATGTGACTGTACAAGGGTGGGCATGTGTGTGTGGTATGTGTATGAGGAGCTGAGGAGCATAGCCCCGCACACTCATGTGTGTATGGGTGTGTGCATGTGTGTCCTATGCACATATGAACATACCTATGTGAATGTCAAGCATGTGAGAGTTCTCTGTGGTGGACTTTGGTGGCATATGTCTTGTGAGGGGGAAGCTGGGCCCACTTTTAGGGTGAGGTAGAGGCACATGGGTTGCAAATGTTGTGCTATGGCTGTTTGCTCTCCTTCAACCGGCTAAGCAAGGTAGAAAGTGTGCATGCATTATCAGCCTTCTGCTCTCGCCTGGCTGTCCTGGTTCCCCTTCTGGACCCTGTGAATCAGCTCTGACCCTTCTCCCCAAGGAGCTCAGGCTCCCTGTCTTCAGGTCAAGATGCCTAGATATTCCCGAGGTCCTGGCATCCTGGCATCTATCACTTGGGACCACGACTGTGGTGACCTCCAGGAAAGAAGCTGGCTCTAGCATCAGGCTGGGAAGACAGCCGGCTGGCCTGGGACCGTGATAGCCCCTGACCCAATTTGCCTGGGCTTAGGGTTTGTTCCCGAAGGCCTCCTCAAGCATTAAACAGCATCTCTGCAGCCCTGTTATCCTTGCACATTTAACTTGTATCTCTGGTGATAACAAAGCTGGGGATATTGAGTTCCTACACCTAGTGGGTGGCAGTGCATGGCCATGGTCAGACCTAAAGATAGGAGTTCCCATGATGTGGATTATACGGTAATACTGGGGCTCTTGTTCCTCAATTTTGCCAGGGCCTGTGCCCAGCAACAAGCACAGAGGTGACTCAGGCTGTTGGGCATCCCTGACCTTACCCTGCAGGGACCTTGGCACCCATAATGCCTTCCCCCGAGCACCATGTTACATCATGGATTTGGGCCCATAGCTACTTCTAGATGTTTCCAAGATCTTCAGGGTAGGACTATCAGCATCGCCCACCATTACTGACAGGTGCCTATGGAGGACATAGCCACCTTCCTGCCTCTGTCCACATCCCATGGAGGAAGAACATGATCTACAAACATCATATCATCATGTCTCTGGAGGCCAGGGTACACACCTGGGTGGTCCATGCCCCCCTGAGCATTCTTAGGCTACAGCGGATTAGGAGTCTCTACATTACAGCACCACTGTCCTTTCTCCCAGCCATGGCTGGCCTTGCAAGATGGAAATGGAACCCCCAGGGATCTGGTCAGAGGGGCTTTGGAGTGAGCACACCACCCCTGTGCCCCTAGCCATTCAGAGTCCCACCCTTCCCTGCCCTCCAGGTTTTGAATACCTTCTCCAAAGCACTGGTAGCTTCCTTCACCTTCTTCTTTGTGGAATATGGGATGCAGCATACCCAGCTGGTCCTTGTCCTAGATGCCAAGAACATGGGAATAGGAATGCCCTCCCTGCCCTGTAACACACCAGCCCCATGGACGGCAGCCCCCACACCACACTCTCAAACCTCACTGCTCTTACTCCACAAAGACCCAGGGAGGCAGGGCTTTCCCCAAGCCAGCTCATCTCTCTTCCAGACCAGATTCCAAAGCTAGCTGCTTATTTTTGTCCTTCAGGTCTCTTATTTTGTACCTCTGGCTAGAGGGACTCTTTAAATGCAAGAGACCAACTGAACCTAGTCATATCCTCCAGGCAGCAAAGCCTGGAGGTGGAGAAAGGTAACCTCCATTTATTTTCCTCTCATAGGAGGTAGTGGTTCCCACTATACTGTGAAGGCAATCACCCAGCTCATGATCAAGGCTGCCCAAGTGGGCAACAATGGGGCTGTTGGTGCATGGTTGGCCTACCTCACTGAGGGGTCCTGGGCATAAAATTGGAAATTAACAAGGCGAGAGGCACAGATGGGTGTCCCGGCACCTGTTTCAATCAGGTTACATGTAGGACCCTCATCCCTACCAGGTAACTGCCAGCTCTCAGGGCTACTCTGGCACCTACCCTACCTAGGGTAGTGAGTATTAGGGATTAGAACCCAGATGCAGACAACAGATTTAGCTGTCTATCTCTCAAGATAAAGTGTAAAGCCAACCAGCCTTTTGCCTCTGGTTAAATTCATCCAAGAACCAGTGAGAAAAGGAATCACTTGGAGAAGACTTGTATCTATCAGGTCTGGATCAGGAAGTGTGACAAGAGTGTCCTGATATCTTGGTAAAGCTTGATATAGTCACCTGTCATGGCCTGGTCACGTGGAGGTCAGGGAAACTTCACAGTGTGGATGAACAAAACATCACTGAATTCCTTCCCCCAAGACAGAAGCTTGAAGCAAAGATGGCAATCACCGTAACAATAACTCCCAACTGCCCACCGAATAGAGGGCTAAGGGACACCCACCACCCTGCACAAGCCCAGCTTGTGTCTGAGTATATGACATCAAGGATCATGCAGCCTAGCAGTGTCCTGGGTCTATAAGGCAGGGTTAGGGGTGATTCTTAAACCCCCCCTTTTCTCTGCTGTTCCACACAGTGTCTGTTCCTTGAAGACCACATGCCAGTTTTACAAATCCAAAAGAAAAATTTTATCTTGAAAACCTAAGTAAATCAACCAAAATACTAACAAAGACACTAATTCTGAGGGGTGGGAATTTGAGTAACTGCTATTGTGTTCTTTGTATTTCTCTGTATTGACAGAAGTGAAGTAAAACAGATCCGTGGGCCAGAGGCAAGTATCTGCCTGGATCCCAACGTCCTTTGTGGCTGATGCCTCTGAACTTCAGGAAGTCTCAAAATTTTACTGGTCCCCTCAGGGGCATGAGTCCTAGTACCAGTTTGCAAAACCCTGTAGGCCTAAGCCCAGCTCTGAGGGGCTCTCTCCCTGATGGCATTCATGTGTGCAGGGTCTTCCCAACAGGGGACGCTGACACCTTCTGCTTCTTGTCACTTTGCTGGCTGATGGGATGAGGAGATGTGGTTTGGTGGTGGAGTGAGATGTGGCTCCTGGTAAATTTGTTTCCAAGTTCTGAGAAAGTTTACCATATTGTTGCTTGTTCCTTGGCCCCTCTGGTCCCCATAATCACTTGGCTTATGCATGGCTCAGGGGATGGAGGAAAGGCAGGAAGGCACAGTGCTGCCACCATAGGAGTCTGTGGTGGCAATGTCACTCTGATAAGCACCCCCATCCAAGTTATCCCCTGAGCAATACTCACTCATCCTCTGACAAGTCCCCTGTGTCCATTGGAAGCCTCTTCTCTTCTCTCACGGCACAGGTGACCACCTGTGGGAGGGGGTACAACAACCTATGGGACCCACCCAAGGTCAGATAGGGACAGAGAAAGCCAGTCCACTGTGGCCCTGAATGTCCTCCTTCCAGACAGTACTCTGTTGAGTGGGAAAGTCCAACAAGGGACTCTGGGTCCTTGTGTGAGCCTCCATGGCTCCCTGTGTGAGCCTCTATGGTTCCTGGGCTACAGATGGAGAGAACTGGCCTCTTGGTCTACTTCTGCTATTGGCTGACCTTTCTGGAGTCTTTAGAACTCGGGGCCCCATGAGTAGCCTCATAGAGACTTAGTGACCAGTCTTTTTACCATATATAGTGATTCAGAAGCTGAAAGTATAACAGGTGTAATCTGGAAAGGAACCAACCCTCAGGTACCCCTTAATCTTATCAACCAAGAACTTCAGGAACCATCCAAAAAGACATCTGCTCATTACAGCAGAGAATTGGAGGAAGACCCCCAAATAATTCTGTTGATGAGCCACTGAGAAAAATCTCATCATTTTATGGATAATGATGTTGGTGATGTAATGATAATGTTGACGGTGATGACGACAATGATGGTGATTATGTTGTGATATTGATGATGATGGCAGTGATATTGGTGACGGTGGTGGTGGTGATGGTGGTGGTGGTGGTGGTGGTGGTGGTGGTGGTGGTGGTGATGGTGATACGACAATGATGGTGATGGTGACAATGATATCGAGGGTGGAAATATGATGGAGATAGTGGTAACAATGACAGCAATGGTTGTTACGGGCAGTGGTAATGTTGACGGTAATGATGACGGTGAGACCAGTGGTGAGGATGGTGGTGGTGCTGTTGGAGATGGTGATGACAGCAGTGTTGGGATAATTGTGATACTTAATTCCAAGGCCACTGTTGTGAGAGCTTCAGGAAACAACCTGGAGATGTGGGTATATGGTTCCATGATGGACAACTCAAGCACAAAAAGCTCATAGGTGTTTTGAGCTGTTACTGAGAAAGCCATCGGTCTCCCATTCTCTCAGCCTCCTTCTGAGACTCCCTCAGAAGCTCTGGGTACCCAAGGACCCAGGTTTGTGCTAAAGCAGAGAGAGAGGAGACACAGGTGTTTTCCTTCTACACCCACAGTCAGTCCTCAGCACTAGCACCGTGGAGAGTCCCCGGAACTTCTGGCCTTGGGTCTCTGCCTCACCCTTCATGCATCTGTTATACCCGCCCCCCACAGTGTGGGTGCTCTCCCAGAGGATAGTTTGGACCTCTGGTCTGGAGGATTTGCTGTACCTCCTCTTCAATATGGTCTCCCAGGTCGATCTCCACAAACACAGATGGTTTCTATGGATGGAAGCAATAATTTATGAGTGAGCTTGGAAGGACCTGCAAGGTTCTGACTTGTACACATCTAGGTCTGGGTGGTTCCACCAGATTCTGGTGATGACAGAGGGCCCTCTGAAGCTTGGAGGCCCCCATGGTAGCACAGACAGCAGTGTCCAGAAGGCTAGCTCTGGGTACGAGAGGAGTGTGTGGCCTTCTGATCCATTCCTACTCAGGGGAAACAAGCTCTTCACATTCCACGAGGTTCCTCCTCCTCACCTTGAGTGTTATGGCCTTCAGGTGACAAGGCACTGTGAAGACCTGGGGATCCCTCCCCAGCATTGACCTACTGGGAGTATGTGGCTCACATCCATACATTTGCCTACAGCCAAGCTTCATGGAAATGAGATCTACTCTATAAAGCGGGATGATCCGGCAGCTCAGAGTATGCCACCTCAATCTCTGACTCTTTGGCTGGCCCAGAGTCTTGCCAACGACTTCTGCTGTGAAGTCCAGTGAAAAATGTGTCCCTCTGTCACTGTTCCCTATAACATGGTCTGGGAAGGAGGATAAGACTACCTTCATCCATGAAGGGCACCGTGGAATTCCTAATTCAGTCTGAGGCTTGCACCAATGCCCCTCAGTGACCAAGGTCAGGTGTGCCTGGCTCTGGGGAGGGAGGTGTATTATTCTGGGTCAAGTTCAATTGGAAGGGGAAATCGTCTCAAGACCCACACCTTAATTGACTTCCTTGTTTGGCAAGCTAGGGCACGATGCTGCAGGGTCAGGGAAAGAGGTCCAGAGCTTGGTCCCTGAACCCCTTTCTAGCCTGGATGGACAGCACAGCACCTGCTCAGATGGCTTTAAGGGCTACAAGTCTACAGTGCATGCATAGCCCACTGGGAGTTGTGCACAGACTTGCACATCTTAACTCCTGTGACTAAAGGGAGAAATGCTTGCCTGTTTTTCTAGAAGGTTATTCAGCTTCATGGACTCTGGCTCTTGTCCCTATAAGTCAAAGAAGATACCAGTAGGTCAGTACAGGGGATGCCACACAGGTGGCCGGGGTGCGCAGGGGTGTGCAGAGCTGCCTGACCTCAGCCACTGAGGTACATCTTCCTTTGAGGGCATCATCTTGTTCTGTGGCGCTGGCCTCTGAGCCGCTCTTCTCTGGCTCCGTTTTCCCACACTTTGGGTCCAGTTTTCCAGGCTCATCCTGGTTCTTTTTCTTTCTGTCTTCCTCTAGGCTCACCTGACTGGAGATAAGTGGGTCGGGGAGGCGTCGAAAAAAGCGGTTTGGAATAAGTGTCACGACAGGAATCAGTTGCTGACTTTCTGGTTCCTCCCCTAATGCTGGGAGTGGGGTAAAGCCTGTGGGCCCTTTTGGGGCAAAAAGGCTCTCCTCCGTCCCCTAGTAACTCAGCTTGTCTGGAGACACCAGCCCGAGCCCCTCCAGGTAGAGACCTTAGGGCTGTGGGGATCAGTGGACTGATCTGTGTCGGCCACTCACGCCTACTTTCGTGGCTCCCCTACTCCGTGTACTTTGTTGAGTGTGACAAAGGGGAACACAGGCACATCCTCACCGTTGCCAGAGGTAAGACTCAGATAGCTGCTTGCTTCTGACGTGTTTTGGGTTGCATCACCCCAAGGCCTTCCGAGCTCCAGCCTGTCCTTTTACCAAGGCTAGACAGCAGCTACAGCCTTATGTGACATGTGAGTACCTAGTTCTACCAACCAATGGCACCTTCAGTGGCTTCTTAGTCACCAACATCCCTCCCACCTCAATGCTTTCTGGTCTAGCTCCTTCTACTGGTGTGGGCTCATGGGAAATCATGTGTAAACAGACAGCCTGGCCTGTGCCTGGCCCATGGTGAACAGATGTTGGGATCTGAGAAGAGTCTTTGGGTTCAATGACCTTTAAGCCCTCTGGAAGGCAGTGCAGAGGGATGGCTCTGTGTTAGGTGGCCAGACAGCCTGTTGTATCTGAGCAATAGTGAGGAGGCTGGTGATGTCCCCTCCCTACTCAGCAAGGACACCTCAATGGGCCCAGTTGACATGAGACAAGGTGGAGTTTCCTTTCTGGGAGAGGCACATGGAGGTATTTATTGAGATACTTTCACCAAGCCAGCACGATGCCAGACAAGGACCAGGCAGAAGGGGGCTAGCTAGGAAGTGAGCAGGCCTGCCTGCAGTTCCGGGACACACTGGTGGGTTCTGTTTTCACGATGAATCCTTTAGATAAAGAGGATCCTCAACCATCCCAAGCAACCCCCGCTAAAAGGACTCTTCCCAAGTCCTGACCCTGAGGGAGGGTTCCACCCCTGCTCCCCACGACCTCAGTCCTCACATTTCAGAAGAAGGTGTCTTCCGCTTACCAGATGGGGTCATCAGTGTCATTTCTGGGATCCTCAGAGTCTGAGCAGCAAGGGCAGTCGGTCAGTAAACGAGCATTCCAAGGTAGGATGGCTCCTGCACCTAGACCTCCCCACAGTCTGCCACCTCACAGGTTCACTGTCCTGCATGGCCCTCCTCTCAGGGCAGGCTCAAGGCCAGCCCGAGGGTGAACAGCCATGGCTCAAAATAATTCCTTTCCTCATCTACTTCCTTGGCCATGCTCCAAACACACGTCCATCTTTCCCCCTAGTCCAGCACTTTCCATGCCTAGGCTGGAGTTTTTAGCCTACTTCATGCACAGTTGCAAAAGCCTACCCCTTTGCTCTATTATTCTCCCTCTGTGACCCAGGCTGGGCATCCAGGGCCTCCTGGAACGCACTCATGGGTCCCCAGATCTTCCTCATCCCAGCATGGATTACTGGAATGGCAGGACAGGAGACAAGGAAAAGGGACCCTCACAAGATGGCCACTTGCTAGAGATGGGGTGGCTTGTTCAGGAACATCCTGGCCACCGATGCCTCCTAGCTCTGAGGGCCATCACTGGGGTGATGTGAATTATCCTCTATCTCATGGGGCAGGAGGTACCTTGAATATGCTCAAGGCTAAGGGGACCCTAACAAGTGGACATGAGACATAATTCCACAGCTTCAGGGAAATAACTGCAGGGAATCGTGTAAATGATCCTGGGAGGCACTGGTTGGTCTGTGAGCTTTCCCCTGACACGGCATACTCCTTCTGCATGTAACTTCCTCCCCTCCCCTTCCAGGCATCTGGCAGCCCAGCACAGCATCTCACGGGAAGAGTCATGTGCAGATGACTTCACTGAGGCCTCATCCTGGACTCTCCCCCAGGGTTGCCATGGAGGCCAGACCTCAGCATGGATGGCTGGTATTATCTGATCCCCACGGTGGCTTTGGGATTCAGAGGGGAATCCAAAATGTTAAAGAAGAGTTGTGGGAAAAGCCAAGCCCAGAGACTGGGCTGGAGGCTGCCCTGCTCTGGACGGTTCCCTAACAACGGGCTAGCCCTTTCCTTGGGGTCAGCTCCTAGACTGGTTGATGCCCGCGCAGGAGACAGTTCCTCCCCAGTCGGTCCTCTCTTTCCATCTCCTCCAGCCCCCCCCCCCCAGTGCTGTCCTTCATAGAGATGCTAGGTGCTTTCAAGCTGCCTCCTTCCCAGAAGGGAGCCTGTCCCCTCCTGTGCTCAGCACGCCTGGCCTTGGCCTGTGCCGTGTGTGCCCTTTCTCAGGAGATCTCATGCTTTTCCCTCTGCTGCCTACAGTGCTGGACCCGGACTTGTGGGCATCTGTGGATGGAAGCTGCCTGCCCAACAGAGAAGCACGAGACAGAGGCCTTTTGCCTGTGTGTGTGGTGCGTGCATGCGTGTGTGTGTGTGTGTGTGTGTGTGTGTGTGTGTGTGTGTGTGTGTGTTTTACATAGCTTTGTACAATTCAGACCTTGGCAGTTCTGGGCAGGTTTCAGTCCCATCCCAGCCAAAGGGTCAGAATGATGTGAGGAGAGTAGCTCCATGGAAGGCCTCCTGGTGGTTTAAATATTTCCAGAAGGATTTAAAAATGGTCTGGAAGGGCTGGAGAAATGCTGTTAAAAGCACTGGCTGCTCTTCTAGAGGCCCAGGGTTCGATTCCCTGCACTCACATGGGGGCTCATAACTCTAATTCCAATTCCAGGGGATGCAAAGCCCTCTCCTGATCTTCATAGCCCTACATGTATGTAGTAACACAGACATACACGCTAGCCTAACATCCACACACATAAAATAAAGATCTCTGCCAGTCCCACCTGAGTATACCTGTCTACATGCACTTGTGTTTTAGAAGATGCTAACTATAAGGAGAATCTTCTAGCCCTGATCTTTCCTGTGAAATGTACTTGGCAAAGAACAGTCAAGAGAAAGGATTTCCATAGCCTGGTGCAGTTCTTGAGGTAGAAGTCAGCTACTTCTTACAGGAATGTGCCTTGTATGATGTGCAAGCTGTCCATGTTCAGATGTCCACAAACTCTACTTTCTTGAGGTTGGCTCCGGTCTGGCCTGCCCTCCCAGCCCACCAGGAGAGAGCCACCCCCTACCTAGCTCCTTACGTAGTAGTTTCCTGATGCAGACTGGTGGATCCCCCTTCTGGTGCAAGCCACCCACACTCCTGCTCCTCTGGAGTTCAGCCCCCTCACTGGCCACCTTGAGGTATCCAGGGGTTATTCCTGAAGGCAGGGCTCCAGGACCAGGCCGGTGCCTCCTGTGAATGGGGGGATCCTTTTCCATCCTGACCCAGAGGGGAGGAGGGAGCCACCAGCACAGCCTCAGACCAAAGGCATCTCTGCCAACCTCTCTCCCTTTCTCTCCTCCAGCGAAGTGGTCCAGAGCATGCTCAGTCTCTGTTGCTAAGGTACTGCTGTGACATCACAAGGCAGAGCTGAATGTTTGTGGAGGGCCATCCCAGAGGTCTCTGCAGGCTCAAGGTTTTTTGAGTGGTTTCATGTCTGCTGCTCTCCTGTACTTCTGGATTCTTCAACAGCCCAGGGCCTTCCCAAAGACAATGCCTCACAAATGTGTGTTCCTGACGCCTGAGCTTTCTCCCATTTGAGAATCTTCCTTTTTCTTCAGAGATGAGGATGGCAGGAAGCAAAGTCAGGAAAATGAACGAAGGGCCCTGGGTCAGTGTGATCGGATTTACATCCAGGCCAATGGGTCAGAACTCACCCAGAGAGGAGGGCTTGGTGGAAGACGTTTTGGTGACTTAAATGACCCTGACGTACGAATCTGTCTACATAGGACCACAGCCTGGATGGGTTCAATTGGAAAAATGTCTCCCAGTTGAAGGCTGGAGGGTGAGATCCAGGAGGGGCAGGGCTGGCTCCCCTGCAGCCCCTCGCAGGGTCTACAGATGTCATCTTCAAGGGGCGGTCCCCAGTCTGTGTGTGCATCTCTTCTCTGAAGACACCAGGCACACTGGGTTGGGGCTCCCCCTAGTGTCAGCATAACGCATAACTATCCCCTCAAAGTGGATAAAAGTTGATTCTGGAGCTAAATACAAGCCATCACTGCCTCAGAGCACATTCAAATGACCCCAAACTCCATGCCCCAACATGGTGACAGTTGAAAAAGTTTCTTTTAAATTTCCTAATTATTGCTGGGCGGCGGTGGCGCACGCCTTTAATCCCAGCGCTTGGGAGGCAGAGCCAGGCGGATCTCTGTGAGTTCGAGGCCCGCCTGGTCTGCAGAGCGAGATCCAGGGCAGGCACCAAAACTACACAGAGAAACTCCGTCTTGAAAAATTAAAAAAAAATTACTAATTATAGGCGTGTGTGTGTGTGTGTGTGTGTGTGTGTGTGTGTGTGTGTGCGCGCGCGTACACACACATGAGTGCAGGTGTTGGTATGGTCCAGAAAAGGGTATTAGGTCTCCTGGAGTTGGAGTCACAGGCCGTTGTGAGCGATTCAATCTGAGTTCTGGGAACTGAACGCGAAGAGCAAGATGTGCCCTTTGCTCTGTCTTCAGCCTCTGGAAGTTTTTATCTTAGCAGGACAAAGAAAGCCATAAACGAAGGTGCTTTTCCAATACATTGGCGGAAATATTAAATCGATGGCCACAAAAAAAAAAAAAAAAAAAAAAAAAAAAAGCAGGGCTCTTCAGCTCTCGGCCTCAGCTGCTACCTGGTGGCACCTGTCACCCTTTGGTTTGAATTTGAGTTTCGTGGTGAATGCATTGCAAAAGGGTGGTTGTACCTGTTAGTCACAGGCTGTTAGGTCAGACATAGAGTTAGGCAAGCAATGGCCCTGAAGGTGGCTAGAGACAGCCCGAGATAAACTGTAATTAGGCTCTGGACCTGCAACACTGCAAACTTCTCCGCAGTCATTGAGGTTCTCATCAGTTAACCAGCTTCACTGGAAGGTGTCAATCTTTCTAGGAGCTTTGATTCGGTGTCAGTGACGCCGCCCAGCAATAATTAACTTTCCAAGGCCCCCTTCTCAAACACAGTCATGTCTGAGGTTTCTGGTGTTAGATCATCAACTTCTGATGCTGGGGGCACAACTTGACCTAACACAGCCTAACAGAAGTTCCCTGGCTCGCTGCTCAAGTCCACGGCTACCGATAGCCACGATGCTGGCAGGAAGGGGACCCTGCCTCTCCAGGGCTTTTGATCGGGCCTGAGAATCAAACTGACTCAGGGTAGATTCGGCAGGAAGACAGTTATATGAATTTATTTCTCCGGCACGGGCCCTGGGCCGGCTAGTTTCTGCCGACTTGACACACAAACCCATCAGCATCAAACCATACATTTTCCTTTGTCTCCAAGATGTCATTGTTGATATTACCACGACAGGAAACACAGTTTAGCTTTCCAAAGTCCCAGAGTCTTTTAACAATTCCAATAACTTAAACGTTTAAGTTCTCTTTAAAAACCCAACATCTCTTTAAAAATCCGAAGTCACTCAACTGTGGGCTCATGGAACGTTAATACCTTACGTTTTTTTATTCCACAAGGGAAGAACCAGGGAAGTTACAATTAAAGCTAAGCAAAACCAAAATTAAATAGCTTAGCGTCTGGTGTCCAGGACTCACATATGACCTGCTGGGCTCCAAAAGTCGAGAATCCCTCTCTTCCACAGTATGCACTCAGCAGCTTTCTTCCAGGGGTCCTGCCCTCGATCCTGCTTGACTTTCTGCCCTGCCTTCCCAGTGACTGGCTGTGACCAGGATGTATAAGCCAAATCCCTTTCCTCTCCAAGGTGCTCTTGGTTGTGGTGTTTATCACAGTCATAGGAACCAAACTAAGACAAAGCTTCATAAATAATGAAGCCGAAAGTAGCAAAACAGATGTTTTCCTGCTAGCTGAATGGAGAAGAATGGTGAAGGGCATTGTGTGGGGTTGGGTCAGTGAGGTCTGCACGGAGAGTCCCTCACTCTACCCTCGGGGGGACAAAGCTACCATCTTCTTGCTTCAGGGGAGATGTTCACTGAGGTTTCTATCTGCAGCCAATGGCTTTGCAAGTGACCTCAAAATCACTCCTTTGGAGCACACAGCTCCCGACAGCCAGGTCACCATGTGCAGGCAGGTGGCTACACACACACACACACACACACACACACACACACACACACACACCCCTCTTACAACCAGCATCTCACATACAGGAGGCTTCAGGTCACCTGATCCAGTGACCATTGTAGAGACCTAGCATCCACGGGGTTGGTGGCCGCCCTATCCCATCCCAGATGCTCTGATGGTTGGAGCTCGAGATGGAAGCCTAGAGGTAGTTCATGGAGACTGCTTTCTCCAGTGACTAACAGACCTTGTGGGAGAAAGGCACACAGACGTGACTGAGTTCTCCATCAGCGAGAGCTATGGAGGGCCTTAGGGCCCTGTGTACTCTGGTGTTTCATTTTCTGTACCTCCTCCCCCGCTCCCCAGGTACTAGTCTGTTCCCAGCTTCCTGGTTATCCCTCGGTTGACTCTTAACTGACGTGATCAAGTGGGAACCCTGCTCCCACCCCAATGAGCTAAATCCTAACTAACTAGGCATGCCGGACTGTGAGCTGGGCCTTAGACTGGCATACCCCAGAATAAACCGAGTCTTAACTAGCCATGACTCAGTGTGAGCTGAGTTCTAATTAGGCATGCTCCAGTTTGAGCTGAGCCCTGACTAGGTATGCCCAAGTGTGAACTGGGCCCTAGATAAGCATGTTCCAGTATAAGCAGAGCTCTGATTTGGCAGTGAGACCTCTGTCTTGGTATTATCCAATTCTTTATGGCTACTTTGCTTCCAGCTGATCCAGGCTGACAGAGGCCTGTGGCCAGGGCAGCAACACTCGCCACTCCATTCCTAGCAGTTCACTGGCAGACGAGAGGCCAAGGAGCAGGGTCACACCTTCCTTGCTCCACTCCACACTCTTCTTCGGCCAGAGGTGGCTGACCGGCGACCCATGTCCGTCTCACTTTGTCCTGGGAAGCCTTCTGGCCTGAGTTCTTGGCCCCAGAGAAATGTCTCACTCAGTGCTCTCAAAGCCAAACTCCAGACTTTTCTTATAATGGTTCAGACTCCCAGTGGAATTAAAGGAAGAGAAATGAGTAAAAGTCAAATGGAGAAGAGAGGGATAAGGGAATTAGGTGATGTAGTGGTGTCCCTCGTCAGGTGAGGGGCCGCCATGCTGTGGCCCTTTCACTCTCTAGGCCTCCAAGAGAGGCAGCAAGGCCTGAGTAGCCATGCAGCCCCCCAAAGCCTCTGCATGTCTGCTCCACACACCTCTGCCACGAGCTCAGTCCCCTGGATCCTTGCAGACAGGGGAGGAATCTATCCCCGCCTAGCTCAGTTGTCTTCAACTACATAGGACACCCCCCCATGCCAGTAGTGCCTAATGTCATGCTCTTTTGAGGACACCAAAAAGCCAGGCTCCCACAGAGTCATCAGTGGACACCACATGTCAGAGACATCATATGCTATCAGAAATGCCACCTGTCATCAGAGACGCAACCTGTCTGGTCTGACAGTGATGCTATCTACCTTTATCGGCCACCCTTCCTGTAGGGTACCTCCTGTACACTGTTCCCATCATGTGAACCCCTCCGGAAATCCAAACCACTCCTCAGAAAGAATAAAACATCTGTTTTTAATCGACCGATAAAATACATTGCAAATCGTTAGTATCTTATAAACAGAAACATTAAGTTACAAATCCATGTTAAAAACCAGTTCAGTGCAGCCTAACTGCTGTGTCCAGAGACTTTTTTTTTTTTATCCTCCATTTCTGTGACAACCAATGCTGTTATGTTTTCTAGATGAAGAGTGAACGTCCCAACAAGAACAAAGAGAAACTGGCTCCTGGGTGCGCCGTGTGTCCTTCAGCATCATCTGCCCACAGAGTGCCTCTCTCAGCCTCTGGAGATGCCGTGTGGGATGAGGCTTCAGCAGCACTGGGGGCCAAGCTGACGCATCTGTCTTGTCTGTTTCAGGACCCTCCCACCCAACTCAAAAGTATCTCTAGACATTGCCATGTACAGCCTGTTCACAAAGACACAGGCACGTGAAATACCATGTTTGGCCTTTATTGCTGATGATGCAGCCCCCAGCCTGGGTCTCTGTCCCTGAGGACCCTTTGGATTTGTGAGAAAACAAATACTGTTCCCTTTGGATTTCCCTGTACCATCCCCTTTAATGCATATAGGTGTCGATGTTCCAAACTGCCTTATATCAAAATGCTATTTAAAAACAGTCCTTTAAAAACATTAAGAAAAACAGCTTGAAAAATGCACATTTAAAAACTCTTCCCCCAAACTTTCATCAAGGTAGCAAGCATGTGGATTTTAGTTTAAAAACTCACCTGGCATCCAGACGCGTGCTCAAACTGAGGGCTGATGGTCACTCAGCGAAGACTGGGCTCACAGCCCTCCCTCTCCATGTCCCCAAAGATCAAAGACTTCCTGTACCATCCTGTCCATCCCAGCCACAAAAACGACCCTTTGGCCAGGAACAAACCAACACAAACTAAGGAAAAAGGCTGCCTGCCTGCTGGCTGCCAGGAAAACACTGCTTCTAACATCCCAGACAAGGATTAAGTACAATTTCTACGGCTAGGGCCAGACTGCTACATGTATGCAGAGCCACAGAGTTCAGCAGGCCAAGAACAAGAGACAGTGAACTGTGCGGAAGGCGCACGTCGCCATGAATGAACCAGCCGTGCCTCCGTGAGGAGGGATTGGGCCATGTGGGAACAGGTTTAGACAAAGTCCACACTCCCCTAATATTTAACAGATCCCTGGATCCCCGTAAAACCAAAGTAGTAAAAAGACAAATGATCATACATTCCAGAATGGCTCAGACCACCTGTGCTGGCAGCGAAGGAAAAGCGCCCAGCCCAGGCAACAGTCCCTGCTGGGGAAGAGCATGCTCGGCCCACCAGCTGGGTAGTCCTGCTAGCTGGGTAGGACCTGTGTGAACTGGTGAGCGTGGTGGTTCCTTCCCCTCCGTGTGTATTCCGTCTTCTTCTTTTATCCGTTTTTTACAGGTGGTGGGTTTCCTGGTGTGGCTCAACAGCACATTCAGGAGACGCTGTGACGTCAAATGGAATGGGTGGAGATCTCAGACTGCTGCCTGATGTAGTTCTGGAAGCTCTTGTCTCCAATAGGGTGCTCCCTGGAGACGGGGAGGAGATGAGAAAGTGAGACTCCACTCCCGATACCCCAACAACCACTGTACTTTTAGCGGTCCTTGTGTTTGTCACCGTGACACACACACACACACACACACACATCATAAAAAATACGGAAAGTAGGGGATCCACTAACAGCGCCAGCGCTGACCCCAAGAAGCACCTGCCATGACTCTGTTTTCTGCTGTGCGTGGCATATTCCACATGCTGTACGTGTGTAGAGCACATTTAGAATATACATACTATACACACACCTACATGTGGGCTGTGCATTCTAAACATGTGTGGCAGATACACACGAATGTATGCATGTGTTAGTATGGGCATATGTGGGCTGTGTACACATGTGTGTATTACACGGAGTACGCAACACTTGAAGCAGGTGCACATATATATGGAGTATGTTCTGGGGGGGCATGGCTCCGTCTTCTCCTGTGCTGGTGAATGCTCTGTGCTTGGACAGGGCCTGGAAAACTGTGGGTGCTTGGTAACTGTTGCTCCACGGTGAATGCACACTTCACCTCCCTTCATGAGAAATGGAATCTCTTGCCTCTCACTGTTCTCAGCCTGTGCGCTTTGGACTGTGGGGCTGACACACGTTTAACACAAACAGAGCAACATTTCCGGAAGGTAAATGTGGGCACCACCACAGGTGTGACCAGAGGGATCTGGTAGTAGGAGGAGATTGGATGGGAGTCAGGACAGGGACATCTGAGACCAGAGCCAGCAGATGCTAATTACTCAGTCCTGTGACTACCTCGGGGGAGTCAGGACATGGGTCATGGCCATCTCCAGGGGTCCCAATGCAGTGGGGATGGGGCCCTGTGACTGTCCCTGAGCATCACAATATCTTTCCCCGGAGGAAGGCTAGTGGTACAGAGAGGGCATGTAGGCTTCTGGGCTCCCTGTGGGTCACCCACCCATTGAGGGCTATGCCATGGGCACTTAGAGAAGTCCCTGAGCAGTCTTTGGACGGAGGTGGTGCCACAGGACCTGTCCCAGCCTTTGTGGATCTGAACTTGATCTTCCCAAACTCTTCATCTGTAGAGGTTGACTCGCCTGGGGCCACATGACCAGAGTTGGACAGGCTGAAGGTCTCCATCTGGCTTGAGTCCTCTACCTCTCCACCCCTCCCACCTCAACCAGGGACAAGAATGTGGCTGGTTAGTGACCCTGCACCCAGAGCCCTCGGTGGCCTGGGAAGATGGCAAAGGTCATGTGAAATGGCAGGTGGGGCTGAGCCCAAGCTACTGCTGAGGCCTCAAGCTGGGAGGGCAATGCAAGGGTGCTGCCTCCCTGCACAGCCCCTGGCGTGTGCAGAGCTGGGTATCTGCTCTACAAGAGACAGCAGATGAAGTTAAAAGCCCAGGCCACTGAACCCCATGGAGCCCCAGCACCCTCCACACAAGGCGGGTGTTCACTGAGGGTCCAGATCTCTACATCGACCCCCATGGCCCTGGAGCACCCCAGCACTCACTGGCTTCCATATCTCGTCTTCTTGAACTTGTCCCTCTTGTATTGTGCGTGCTCCTGTTCAAGGGTCCCCACCCCGGCGATGACCTGCTTCAGTGTCTTGTAGGTCTCCTGGGGGTCATCAATGATGAACGTCGAGTATTCCTCCTGCTCAGGGCCATCGTACACAGACTTGCTGCCACAGGCCTCTGCAAGAGGGAGGAGGGCGGGCAAGAGAGTGTCAGTATGGGATGGAGCCCAGGCTTCTGCTTTCCCCAACCCTGTCTCTGGACGTCTGCACAGGTTACTCCAGTGTGCTCCTCAGAGCAGTCCCTCCCTCAAAAGGCTTCCCGAAATAGGGGCTACTTCCAGGACCAAGCATGGTCCAGCTCTGAGGACCTCTGGGTGGGCTGAGTAGCCAAGGTTTCTCCAGTTTGAATTCTGAGACCTCACATCCCAAGCCACATTACTGTCTCCAGCCGATCTCACAGGGGTTAGCTTCACATCCATGGACTGCCAGCCGGCCAGGCCAGGAGAGGTGTCTGCACCTGAGCACGGCTTGGCTGACTGGAGGCCTATCAGGATGAACTTCCATTCTAGAGTACAGAGTCTGGCACATGTCGCTCACCAGACTCTTCTGGCTAGGGGTAAGGACAGCGGCACCCAAGGGTCTCTGCTCTCTGCTCCCCTCGTCTTCTCCCAGGATTGTCTTCCGAATCACCCCCACTGAAGCCACGCTATGGCCTCTGGCCATCAACAAGGGTCATCCAAGCACCCCAGCTGCCCTTACTCACCTGAGCTGTCCCTACCTGACCCTACACACCTGAGTTGGCATGCGTCTCTCTCTCACTGTCACCAAGCTAGGCACACACCCAGACTAGTCCAGCCCTACAATTCTGCATGTGTCATGGAATGAAAGCTTATTTTCCTTCAAAGTGATACACTGAAGTCTTTTTGTTTTGTTTTGTTTTTTTTCTTGGTTGGTTGGGTTTTTGAGCTAGAGTCTTGCTGAGCAGCCCTGGATGGCCTCCACTCAGTATACAAATCAGGATGACCTTGAACTTCCCGAGGTTCCCCTGCTTCTGGCTCCTGAGTGCTTGGGTTACAGGCATGTCTCATGTCACGTGCCTGGCTTATGTATGGAAGGGCAGTATCAGGTGGTCAGATCTCAAGGGCAGAGCCCTTGTGGATGGGACAGTTCCTCTGCAAAAAGAGGCCTCCTCCACACCCAAGGGCATATGAGAAGTCAGTCTGTGATCGGAACAGCCCTCCCCAGAGCCAGCACTGTGCTGTCTAGATTACAGGTGCCCGGCCTCCAGACCATTGAGAAGGAGTCTCTGTCACCATGACCACAAATGACCAGTCCACCGCAGTCCAAAGCAACAAGAGAGAAGAGGAGGCCAAAGGTAGGAGCTGCTAGGAGAGCTATCCAAGGGTACGAAGTAGCTTTGGACCTGGGCAGCAGAGGCTGGGAACCGCCGGGAACAGGGTCGGATAGGTGGTTCTGGGATGGGGGGGACATGGCAGGGGCATCATGTTCCTGGAACACCGAGCAGACAATGGGAAGAAAATGACAGTCAAAGAAAGCCATTCTGCTCAGGCCTCACACAGAGACCAGAAAGGAATGAGAAACACAGAGAGAAGGTGATCGTCGCTGTATGTGACAAAGAACTTGGCTGAACTGGGTTTGCGGTCTGTTCCATTGCTCTGACGACATGGCGGAGGAGGTTTCTAAGTGAAGAGGATGGGGAACAGCAGGCTGCTCCTCACTGCTTCTAGTAACGGTGGGGAAGAGAGAAGCAGGTCCCTAGAACTGTTAAACAAAAGGACTCAGAAAATGCCTGGCTTTCCCATCCTATACGTGAAGAAGCATTTGGAAGGAAGGGAACACTGAAAAGGTAGTGAACCCCTCACCCAGCAAGATCAGTGTGCTGCAAGCTCTGGACTCACCCCCTGAGTCCAGGGGGCAAAGCAGGGCTCACCCAACAGAAACTGCAGCAGGGACTAGGGGGAACTGGACAGGACAGAGGAAGGAAGGCTGCAGGACATCTTGGGCCCTACGGAACCGGACCAGAGAGCTACAGGCTATTGCTATACATGCTTCTCAAGATGAAGAAAGCGGACCTGGAAGGTAAGTCAGGGAGGAGCAGGGCTACCTTTCCATACCTAAGAAGTCAGTCGCTAAGCCAGCCATCACATTTGGAGTTCCTGGCTACATTATCAAATTGATTCTGAACCAGGAGAGGGAAAGACAAAACTGTTATGAACAAGAACAAACCAAGTGAGGAAACAGAATCTGCTTGGAGTGCAGCTTGCTGAGATGGTTAACTTTGTCAGCGGGGACACAAGAGTCATCAGGGAAGAGAGTGTCAATGAGCTATCATCGGGTATGTGTGTGTGTGTGTGTGTGTGTGTGTGTGTGTGTGTGTGTGTGTGTCTTGTTTATGGTAACTGAGGTGGGAAGACCTGCCCACTATGGGTGACACCATCCCTTAGCAGGGAATTTTGAACTGTATGAGAAAGCGAGTGTATTCACTGGTGTGAATACATTAATTCACCGCTCTCTGCTCTGAGCTGTGGATGTGATATGATTCGCTGTTTCAAGTTCCTGCTGCCTAGTATCCCCAATAATGGGCCAAAACCTGGACTTGTGAGCTAAATAAACACTTTCTCCATGAAGTCACTTTTGTCAGGGTGTTTTTATCATAGCGACAGGGAAAGAAACCAAGACACTTGTTTAGCCGAGTGTTCAGGGAACTGTATCGTGTTTGCAGACTTCAGCAAGGCCACTGGCATGTCTATAAAATGATTGAGATGTAAACTGTGTGCAGAAAATGAGCAGACAGACAGACAGACGCTTTTACTGACCAACCCTCTGTTACCATCTAACCATCTGAGAACGAGATCGAGGTGCTGGCCCAAGTTCAGAGCTCTGACTCAGGTGAACGTGGCATTGGAAGACGTGATGGTGGGGAAATCTCAGAGAGCCTGGCTAACAGCAGTGTGCACAAGGACTACCAGATACATTGTCTGCTCTGTGGACACAAATCAGAGTGAACTCTGGCCTCTGAGCTTGCTTTGGAGACAGTGTCCCTTTTGCTGATCCAAGTGGAATGAGGCGACGGTGGGAAGACCAGATTGAGGAGGGCAGACTTTCCAGGTTGAGGGAGGAGTGGGATCCTGGGACAGAAATGGAGCTCCACAGTACAGGGCAGCCCCAGGCTATGCAGAGTGGCTAGGAGAAGCCGGAAGGCACCCAGTCACAGCTGTGGTCACCCTCATTACTCACTGAGTCTTCTACAGAGGCCTCAGCCTCTCCAAGGCTCCTTCCTTCATTCCTTCTACTCTGCTTTAGTTACTGCTGTAGGAACTGCCCACGCTGGCCACACGTCTACCGAGGCATTGAGCAGTCTTAGGTCATGGCTGCATGGCATCCTGGAACCTCAGAGTAGGCACTGTGAAGGCCAAGCCTCTGGGGGGTGAAGATGTGACTGATGTGTACATGTATGTGAAGCCCATGACGTATTCAAGCATCCAGGTGGGCACGCACAGCTGCCTCGGTGTGTACCTGCCTGGTACACTGCTGGGTATCCCCGAGCCTGGTCATTTGATGCTGGGTAGCAGATGTGGCTGGGCTCACATGGCACCGGCACGAGGCCCAAGGAAGTCCCACAGTCATCTCACCAAACACACTAACGCTGCTGGGCTGGGGCAGGAGGATGAGAAGGGACGCGCAGGCTCATTTCTTGGCTTTGTTGCACTTTTCCAGGGGGCCACAGGGCCTATCACAGAATCCCTAAGAACAGGTGTGAGCTCTCCCAAGTCTAGGCCGGATGGGCAGTTCACCTGCTGCGGGCGGGTTCTGCATCTGAGTTATAGACCTCCAGCCCTGTTCGGGTGACATCACCCGGAGTGCCTGCTTTCATCCTATGAGTTAAATGTTGTGGGTGACAAAGTAACAGATATTTGGAACATGCAGCATGCCTGGAGCTGCTAGGCATGTGGCATACCCACACGCGTCCACACATGAGTGTGTGCATCCACACGTGTGCATGTCTATGTAACATATGTACACACACGCATGCATACGTACACACCTCTCTGGAAAGCACAGAAGAATGAAATCCTTTGTTGGTGCAGATGTTATTAAGAAAGGCCAAAGAATCCCCAAGTTCGCAGTTTGCCCGTTAAATTCTATCTGAAAATGTCAGAATATCCCATGGCCAAACTACTCTCCTACCGATTACTCTTTAACCCTCACCAAGCTCCCTGTCTGATGTAACAGACACCCGCGGGCACCAAGGACCCCAGAGGCTCTGTAGTAGCATTTCTGAGGTCACTCGTCCCAATTCACAGCTCCCCACGGTTGGTGCCCAGGGTCCACACTCACCCTGCATCTTTTCCAACTTGCCCATGTACAGGTTAAAGAGAGAGTAGATGCGTTCCGTCTCACGGTCCCCGTCGATGTCCAGCTGGATGTTTGCTGGGAGCCCGCTGTCCAAACACAGCAAGTACAGAACGGTTAATGCATTTCCTTAAACACTTGCTGTGTGTGTGTGTGTGTGTGTGTGTGTGTGTGTGAGAGAGAGAGAGAGAGAGAGAGAGAGAGAGAGAG
>CABHPP010098338.1:3827-46313 GCA_902168425.1 Peromyscus attwateri | reverse complement strand
GGGTGTGGGTGTGGGTGTGGGGTGTGGGTGTGGGTGTGGGTGTGGGTATAGGTGTGGGTGTGGGTGTGGGTGTGGGTGGGGTGGGGTGTGGTCTGTGCTGTAGTCTAGCCTGTCCTTCAGGTCTCTGTGACCGTTCTTGCTGAACAGAACTTAATTTTCTGGAGTTTCCTTCCCTACTCACTCATTCTCCCTGATGTCCTGGTCACTGTCATCGCCGTCAGCAGTCAAGGTTCACTGACTGCCTGCTGCTCCCAGAGAGGAGTGAGGCCACCATGGAAGAGGCTACATCTGTCATTTGCTTTAAGTGGCTTGACTTCAGTTTAGGAGAGAGAATGCACACATAAGAAGATAAATGTGTATAAACTAAATGCTGAAGAGACCCAGTGACAACTAAGGATCCCAGTATAAGACATACACACTGGAAAAACCCTCAAGGTCACGGTTCTTGAGGGTCCTGGGAGAAGAGTGTGGCCACATGAGTGTGGACATGCAGACTGTAAGACGAGAGGAGTAACACCAGCATGGAAGAGGGAAGTGCAGACGTGTGTGTAAGACCCAGGAGACACGGTGTGTGTGTGTGTGTGTGTGTGTGTGTGTGTGTGTGTGTGTGTGTCCCTGGAGACACCCGCTCCACCCAGCAGCCTGATGCCTGGAGAGCAGCCTCCAGGCACAGCTTGAGGTCCAGATTGCTAATTAGAATTTTTTTCTGTGTAGTTTTCCAGGATCAGCATGGAGTGTCATATGCATCTCTGGCAGGCTTCCTAAACCCGTCTAGCCAGTCAAGTACCCCGGCTGCTCCACCGACTCGCATGTGTTCCTTCTGTGAAGCCTTCTCTGGATTTGCATGTGCTTAAAATAAGGAAAAACAAGAAAAGAAAAAAATGCGCTCAGCCTTCATGCACGGAGGTGATGCTGATCTTCTCTGCTGTCTTCTATCTGCACCCGAAGCACTGGTGTGTTGTAGATGACAAACAGAGCAGGGTCAGTTCTGGGAGCTCGCTCTGCAGATCCCCCGCCCAGTGCTGTGGCCTTTATGAGTTCTTCCTGCGTGTGCTGAGGACATGATGGAAACAGCATGCATGATGAGGAAGGGTAGGCTTTGCCTCCCACCAGCCAAAAGCACAGCTTCCTACCCTGAGCCCTCTCCATATGCTTCCCTGAATTTCCACAGCTCCTCCTTCACGGTGTCCCAGCTACCCAGCGTGTGCTGTCAGCCTCTGTTTTATTCTGTCGCTAACCAGATGTGAGGCTTTGGGCAAGGACTTTTAACTCTGTGGGCCTTGTTTTCTCATCACCTGGGGGTGGAGTTTGGTTTGTGAAAAGACAGGTTTGGACTACATGATCTTTTAGATAGTTTCCAACTCAGAAGTAGGCATCTACAAAAATTTCATCTTCTTCACATTTACCTTTAATGTTTTTTTTTTTTTCTCTTGCTATTTAGGGAAGAAAAAGAGGCTTTAGAAGGAACCACATTCTAGCAAGCTGGAGCATTACTATTATGTTCTTAGAAATACAGTAGAGCTGGTTAGCTGTGACACAGAGGATTTAGTCAGTTCTGGGGTCCAACTTGTGCTCCATCCCTGACCACTGTGTGCTCTTGAGCAAGTGATTTTACTTTCCCAAACCCCAATTTTCTCCTCTTTGCAGGACTGGTAAGATTTCCTGCTTTGTAAGGTGATGATGAGAATTTCACAAGACAAAGTATTAAAAATACTCAGCCATGTCTGAGCAGGAGCAAATGTTCAATACATTTAATCATCAGAGAAAACAAACATTTTTTTATCTTATTATTTTAACAAAACATATGAGATAGTTGCCTTTTTAAAGACTTATTTGGATTATAGTTTTTAAAGTACTGGTTTGTGATCAATCCACCCTATTAGTTTTAGGTCTCTGATGAGGCAGCATGTCATGGCAGGAACGTAGTATGATGACTGCTTATATCTTGAGACAGGGAAAGACGAGAACGAGGAAGAGGAGAGAGTAAACAACTGGAAGCTTGTCTGTCCCGCCAGGTCCTGCAGCAGCTTATAAAATAATCACTCAGAGGCTTATATTAATTACAAACTGTTTGGCTCAGGCTTCTTGCTAGCTATCTATTACATCTTAAATTAACTTATTTCTATTAATCTATGTATTGCCACGTGTCTCGTGGCTTTACCTGTTTTCCATTACATCTTGCTCCCCTGGTGGCTTGCAGTGTCTCCCCTGACTCCACATTTCTTCTCCCTGTATCTTTGCTTGAATTTCCCTCCTGGCTACCGATGGTAGCAGCACATATTCACAGCATACAGAAAGAAGCAGAGTGTAGCAGGAATCTTATATGGTCTTACTAATAAAAACAAACCAGGGCCAGGTATTGGGGTAAACACTGAATGATCAGAGAAACAGAACAAGCCACAGCCACCTCACCTTGCCAATTCCTCAGCTGATCCTGTTTCCTCAGACTGGAAGTTTCTGAGTCCTCATCCAAATGGATCTCAGCTGAACTGCTGCTCAAAAGCCTAAAAGCTTAACCAGGCTAGTTCCTGGTCCTCACGCCTTAAATACCTTTCTACTTTCTGCCATCACTTCCTGGGATTAAAGGCGTATGTCACCATGTCTGGCTGTTTCCAGTGTGGCCTTGAACTCACAGAGATCTGGATGGATCTCTGCCTCCAGAAGGCTAGGATTAAAGGTGTGAGTGCCACCATTTTCTGGCCTCTATATCTAGTTGCTGTTCTGTTCTATGATCCCAGATAAGTTTATTAGGGTGCACACTATTTTGGGGAACACAATGTCACCACAGGAGAGGATCTCACCTTTCCCTTCAGAAGCATGCCCTGATTGGGATGGATCAGGAGGAGCTCACAACCGTCCCTCTGCGTGGGTATTTGTCTAGGGGTTGAGCATTGTGACTTGTTAAGAATTTCATGGTAGATCTCTGCCACGAGCACTCCTTCATGTATTATTTTTCCTCATCAATGTCTGAAACTGTCAGAGAACTCTGGCTAACTTGGTTGCTTGATTGGCAGCTATCAAACCCCCATCTACATCCCCAACTCAGGAGTCAAATCTGGTCACTATCCAAGGTGAAGTAGAGACCCAGTTGGGCTCAGAAGTGCTGCTGTTGTCTCTGAGTTGAGTGTGGTAAGAGTGTGAATGGTGTTGTTGCTCTTGAATGTATGTGGGGGGGGGGTGCAGGGAGTGGGGTATAGCTATGGTGCATCTGTGGAGACCTCTGGGGTAGTCCATCATGCAGCAGCTCCTCAAGGATTCCTCCTGTCATCGCAAGAACCAAGGTTGATTTAAACATCCTCACCACTCCACATGTAGTCCAGTCTTGGATCCCCCAAGGACTCTGCATTTCAGTTGTAGGAACTACTGTGACTGTTGCAGCTGCTGCTCAAGCCAGTTTCTGCATCTGGACACCTAAGTCATAGCTGCTCCAGACACCTTACCACTGATCTAAGTTACTCCAGCTTCAGATGACCCGGCCTGCAGGCCCTCCAGATGGTGCCTCCCATAGACACTCTGGATGTCCCTGAAGCTATCTTCAATCTGGTTACGAAGGAGTATCCCTGCTTCCCATGGTAGCAGAGGCAGGCAGGCCTAGTGAATCTGCAGTCTGTCTTGATGGAGCAGAAAGTTTATGGTTCACAAAAGGGAGGCCATGCGTATGTGCAAGAAGCCCCTTACTCTCTTTGAGCACCTGGGGAGACCCCACTCCTGTGCTTTGCCTCCCTGATGCTACAGCCAAGGCTCCAATAGGGCATCATCCTCCTGTCTCGTTGTCTACTTACGGTAATTATCACTGGTAGGCCAAGTGGGTTGATCTTGGGTTGGAGAGACAGCTTAGTGGTTAAGAATATGTGTTGCTCTTCCAGAAGACTTGACTTCAGTTCTCAGCATCCATGTCGGGTGGCTCACAACCTCCTGTAGCACGACCTCCAGCTCCAAGGGATCTGACTCCCTCTTTTGGCCTCTGTATGAACCCATATACACAAAATTAAAAATTAACCTTAAAAATATTTTAAAAAGTGGACTGATCTGATAACATGAAGAGCAGACAACTTCCAGTTTCTTGGAACATGTGCTCTTACTCAAGGGGCTGTCATTTTTTTACTTTATCTCTTTCAAAAAGTCCCATGTTAGAAGCAACCCCAAAGCCATATTCATTCCACAAGATACACTTTACCACAGGGAATTGTCAACTGCAAATACAGTCAAGCTTGTTGCTGAGGTAGGCAACAATTGCATTTCTCTTTTCCCATCATGCATTTGGAGACCTTTATCCTTTGTGCTCTTGTTTAGATACTACCTAATTTCATTTGCTGATTCAATTCATTGAGTGCAACATGTAACAAAGTTATGAAGACAATGCACAGGAAGGATGCAATCTCTAATCTGGGAACCTTAAATTTGAGTGTGATTGGAAGAGGAATAAGCAAGGTCCTAGAACACACTGAAATAGAGGAATAAATAGTTGGTACTCTGAAAGGTCATAGGAGAGTGACTAACCTAGCACAGGGGTGTGTATGTGTGTCAATGCAGAAGTAAGTGTGTGTGTGTGTGTGTGTGTGTGTGTGTGTGTGTGTGTGTGTAGAGGAAATCACATACTTCTAATGTGAGCTGAAGACTGAGGAGCTGTGGCGTGTGTTGCTGGGACACGGGATGGGTAAAGGAAGACAGCATCCTAGGCAACAGGAGCGCTTCATCCAGCTGGAGTTTGGGGGAGCACACCTGCGACTGGGGCCCGGGGGTGATAAGGGATAATCATGGTCAACAGTTTGTCTTTTATTTAAATCCTGTAAAGAAGCTCCTGAAAATCAGCTCCAATTCTAATTTCTTACCTGTGTTTTTAGTCTGCCTGTACAGCTGTTTATAGATGCTTCCCTGTTTCAATTTAAAGTCAACATGCTCAGCATCTCTCAGCTCTTTAAAATATCCCAAAGTGGTTCTCTGTCCTCATTTCCCTTCTAATAATGAGGCCGGCACAGTTTCAGTCTCTTACCACAGCTAAGCTGTCTTCCCCCTTCCCACATCTTCACCTGCTCTACCCAAGCTGTCGCTAAGTCTCACTCACTTTTTGGCTAAGTATCTGAAGGCTTTTGGTCCAGGCACTTTCTGCCTTCTCTGAAGCTAATCCATCATTCATTTTTTATAATAACTTTAAATTTTCACCAGCACTATTGAAATTCTAAGTGGTATAATTTGTACTCTGTTCAGATATCATTTTGGAACAAATTAGCTGTTTAAAAAATTGTGTCAGCTGATGAAGTAGGAAAATAATTTCAGGACTTCAGAAAAGCAATTTTTATTGGAAAACCACAATTCTTAGTCTTGTATTTATTCTTAGACTCTTCCATCTACTTACATCATGAAAAGTTCACTAACCTTTGCTAAAGGTCATTGTCGCTGCACAGAGAACCTATCATCTTGTCTAATTGTGTCCATTCTTTTAGAAATGACCTCTTCCCTGAGAGCATTACCTGCAAGTGCGCTCCACCTTAAACTTGATTGTGGAATATCTTACTTCATGTTAGCACAAGAATTTGTTCTAACCACACCCTGAACACTGGAAAATTCAGAACACAAGTACCAGATTGTATTCAGTGTCGGGGAATAAATAGCTAATAAATGGTTGTATTTTGTCATATTTTAAACAAAATAATTCACTGACTGGAAATTTTACTTCAATCAGTATTTATTGAGATTCATACACTATGTTTAGCCTGAAACTACTTGGTAAAGGTATGGTGACTGTTTTCATGACCTAAACATCAGAACACACAGCCTGACAGTGGGACAGAGTACTTTAAATCAATAACAAAAGAGAAAATTTGGATGTATATTAAGTTACAAGAAATTCGAGAGAAATATTGTCTCCTGAGCTCACAGTTTTATTGGAAAAACAATTCTAGTATGTGTTCATTAGCTTCACAGTCAAGAGAAGAGTAAGGGAATGTTGGGTGGAACAGGAGTTTGTTCTCAGCTGGCTTCTTATGATGCTAGTTTGTTTAGGCTTTGGCACTCAGTTGTCCACATGATGCTGCCAAGTTATTTCTAAAATGAGTTTTATACTGAAACCAGCGGACCGTGAGTAAAGCCAGTTGCCCTTCATGGTGTGGGCATGGCCTTTGGGGCACTCTTCCTTCAGATTCGAGATCACAGCATCAACTTCGGTCAGAATGGCCAGCCTCCTGTCCTGGCCCACATATTTTAGACAAATGTCCCACAGGCCGGGGAATTTGAACACTTGGTTCCCAGTAAGGAGCAGTATTTGGAGGAGGCTTGAGAGGTACAGGCTTGCTGGGGAAGTACATCACTGGGATGGGTTTTGAGGGTTTTACAGCCTTGCCCACTTTCAGTTTGGACTTCCTGTTTACACTTGAAGATATGAGCTCTCAGCTTCCTGCTTCTACAGCCACACTTGCTCCGAGCAACCATGCTTCTCTGACATGTTAGATTCACTCCCTTGAGCCATAAGCCAGAGTAAAGCCACTCTTGTATGAGCTGCTTTTGGCCATGGTGTTCATCACAACAGCAGAAAGGTAAGTAAGACGTCATCTAACACCCGCTCACCCACTCCTTACTTGGTTCAGTTTCAAAGGGACACCCAAATACAGTTCTTAAAAATTGTATTTCCCATTTCAGAAATAACCTATGCATTTAAGAACATAATTATACAATATTTTCCCCCACAAATGCTAACAGTCCACTTAACAGTATACCCTCTAGCGATGTTTCAAGATATGGCATGCATTTTCAAGCCCCCTGCCAAAGAAGAGAGATCAAGTGGACTCCTCAAATGAAAAATAAGTGAACCTCTTATGGAGTGAGAAATGAAACAATGTCAAGTGGTTGAGGGGAACTAAGGACTCGGGAGAAGCAGACAGCAGGAAAGGGAAGCAGGAGCGAGCAGGTTTGGCCATCCATGACCAAGTTTGGGAGGAGGAAACCAGATGATGAACTCTGCCTGTAAGTATCTTTACATTGGGAAGACATTTTAGAAAGAAAAGCGGACAAGAGAGGAACATGGGTCAAAGCAGTGGGGGCTAACATCTGAAATGACTTGGGGGTTAAAAAGAAAGAAACAAGACTGTAGTGAAGGCGAAGATCTGTGAATGCAGCACTAGATTAAATCGGAAGCCTTGAGTCTCTATGAACTGGATTGTTGGAAAATGGTACAGCTTGATTGGTTCCACAGGAAAGAGTTCTAGATTGAATAATAGAGTTGATTTCCAAGTCTGCTTTAAAATCTCAGCAGACCCCTTCTCTGAACTGGCAATAGAAAACCACTTGGAAGGGGGAAATATTCTGAACTGTTAGACATAATAAGTTGTCAGCTCATATATCATCATGCTTTGCCTCCTAGGGATGTTTTGCACATTAACTAGTTAGTGTTTGTAAAATAAGCTCCAGGTGCCATGTATCACCAGCACAGAATGTGATTATCAGTGTGATGAATGTAATTAAGTTTTACAAACTTTCACTGCAGGGTAATATCTGTTCTGGAAGGTTCTGGGACTGGGCATTAAGGTTCTTGAATTGGCATTTCATTAAGAAAGACTTTTGAGGGTAAGTATTCCACAATGTCTGTGACACACATCTAAGGGCACAGGACTCATTTAAAGTGTCAGATTAGAATTGTGGCTATCATTGGTGATTAAAGGTTTTTATTCTCCTTACATTCAGCTGACAGTAGAGTGAACTCAAGATCAACTGGAGAGTAAACCAAGTCTTCCTTTTGAACACAAGGTCACCCTTGCCTATCATACAAGTAATTTATTCAATTTCTTCAGTTATGAGACTCACTTCTTAAAACTCAGAAATGGCTTCAGATATCCTCAAGCAATACCTGTTAGCAAGCTTTCTTAAATAGACAATTGATTGTTGATCCAGAGGTTCAAATATGTATGTAATCTGTATTTTCAGATTTGGTGATATTTGAGAGAGGAATTGAATTAGCTCTAGGAAAATGGTTTTCAAGCATTTGGGTCACAGGACTCCTCAATACCCCCAGAAATGACTGAAGAGCCAGAGAGTATCTGTACACCAGTTGTGCAAATAAATGCTTGAGTGTTACAACTCAAGAAAAAAATGTGAATTTAATTTCTTCATTAAAATCATAAGATTATTGCATAGGAAAATGAATACAATATTTAATGAAAATATCAGGGAGAAGTGTGACATTGTTTTACATTTTTATAAGTTTCTTTAACATCTGGCTTAATAAAAAGCAGCTGTGGTCCCAGGCTGGCTTCTGCATCCAGTCTTATATGAGACATTGTTTTGGTTGAAGTAGTTGAAGAAAATTTGGCCTCACACAAATCTGTAACTGGAACAGAGAGGAGTATTTTAATAGCATTTTAAAGATAATTTTGGTTATTCATTTTATATTTGACACAGAAACTCAAAAAGTAGCAGTTTCTTAAAGTTTCTGAAATCATGTACATAACTTTTCATCATCCTATACACTTTAAAGTCATTGGTCTGTCCAGCATTGAGCATTTGGAAACTATTGATTCCTTAAGTTATGCAGAACTTCCAAAGGCTGACACATTTCAGAATCAAGTAATCACTTTCATTAATATCATCACTGATTTCATCATAAATTTTTTGAGTATTGGTATGCTGTCAGGTTTCCCAGATTCTCATTTTCATTTGAAAGCTGGAATTTTATTATTGGCAATAAATACTTTGGATTGTTTTCCATGAAGTGATAGTTTCATTTTGTTCACTTTAGAGAGAGGATCTGCCAATGCCCATATCTGATTAACCATCGTTTTCATGTGAAAAGGGAGCTCCATCAGAAGCAAATGGTTAGGCTCACAGCTCAGATAATAGCATGATTTTCCTGGAGTCAAAATTGTAACTAGTGATTTAAGGACTTCATGAGAATTTCTCATTTTCTCACCCATGTGAATATTTAATAAAATAAATACATGTTTATTGCTCAATCATTGTCATTACTAACTGAACTGACACACAGAGAAAAATCAGTGGGTGCATAATGGTGAGTGACTTCCAGTGACAGGTACACTGACTGTATTGTGTAGACAGTGACTGCCAGTGACAGGTACACTGTCTATATTGAGCTCACAGTGACTGCCAGTGACAGGTACACTGACTGTATTGTGTAGATAGTGACTGCCAGTGACAGGTACACTGACTGTATTGAGCACACAGTGACTGCCGGTGACATGTGTACAAAGTCACCTCCAGTGACACATACATTGACCATCATGAGTACACAGTTGCTGCTAGTGACTTACACTGACCATAGTGAGGTAAATAATGACTGTCAATGACATATGCACAGACCCTAGCAAGAGTAGAAACACTGACCCCCTCATTTCACCTGGTGCTCTATTTTCCCATGTTACCCAGGTGTTTTGTTCATTTTTTTTTTCTATTTTCTCCACCAATGCAAATGGAAGAATGGTCCAAAGGCACATGGTTTCCTAGTCTGATCATGGGAATCATGTTGAACTTGCAGAATCCTTTAAGAGGGTTTTAGAATGTTTAGGGTCCAGAAATAGCACTTTGAGAATAGTTAGCATCAGTAATGTCCTGAATGTGGAGCAGAGGATAGCCATTAGTTGTTATTAAGATGGTCCTTTAGCTATGCACAGGGCAGTGGGAGACAGAGCCCTGTGCATAGCTAACGGCCCCAAACTTCAGGGCATATCTCGTGCCCCTCCCCTTCCCATCTCAGCCCCAGCAAGGCAGTCGGGCCCTGCCCTCCACTCTGGTAGATCTCCACTGCTCTGGAGCCATCCCCAGCAGCCAGCCAAGAGGTGACAGACCCGCAGCAGGCTACACCAACACCCCCCACACCCACTGGAATCTGTAAACCCTAAGACCCACTCCACCACCCAAACCCACCAACCACATCACTCTCCTCTTAGCCAACCATCCACCACAACATCAACAGCCCCTATGCAAGCACCACCTACTTCAGTTGGAAGAACAGATGGTAAACAGCAGTATAACAACACATGCAACAACACAATTGGCAGTACGGCACCATCAGAACCCAGTGGTCCTACAGCAACATGGCACCACCAGAACCCAGTGGTCCTACAGCAGCAAGACCTGAACATCCCAACGCAGATGAAGCAGAAGAAAATGACTTTAAAAATAACTTTATGAAGATGATAGAGGCCCTTAAAGAGGAAATGAAAAATTCTCTTAAAGAAATCAACAAAAAGACAAACAAAAAGTTGGGAGAAATCAATAAATCCCTTAAAGAAAGCAAGAAAAAAACAAACAAACAGGTGAAGGAAACAGTTCAAGACTTGAAAATTGAAATAGAGGCAATAAAGAAAACACAAACCAAGGGAAACTGGAAATAGAAAATCTGAGTAAGCAAACAGGAACTACAGATGCAAACATAACCAATAGAACACAAGAGAGAATCTCAGACACTGAAGATAAGATAGAGAAAATAGATTCATCAGTCAAAGAAAATGTTAAATCCAACAAATTCTTAACACTGAACATCCAGGAAATCTGGGACACCATGAAAAGACCAAACCTAAGAATAATAGGGATAGAAGAAGGAGAAGAATTCCAGCTCAAAGGCACAGAAAATATATTCAACAAAATCATAGAAGAAAACTTTTCTAATTGAAAGAAGGACGTGCCTATGAAGATACAACAAGCTTACAGAACACCAAATAGACTGGACAAAAAAAAAAGTACCCTCACCACGTAATAATCAAAATACTAAACATACAGAATAAAGAAAGAATATTAAGAGCTACAAGGGGAAAAGACCAAGTAACATATAAAGGCAGACCTATCAGAATTACACCTGACTTCTCAACGAAGACTGTAAAAGCCAGAAGGTCCTGGACAGATGTTTTGCAGACACTAAGAGACCACAGATGCCAGCCCAGACTACTATACCCAGAGAAACTTCCAATCACCATAGATGGAGAAAACAAGATATTCCATAACAAAACCAGATTTAAAGAATACCTATCTACAAATCCAGCCCTACAGAAGGTACTAGAAGGAAAACTCCAATCCAAGGAAGTTAGTTGCACCCACGAAAACACAGGCAGTAGATAATCTCACACCAGCAAAAACCAAAAAAGGGAAACACACACATAACACCACCACCACCACCACCAAAACAAAAAATAACAGGAATTAACAATTACTGGCCATTAGTATCTCTTAATATCAATGGTCTCTCTCAATTCACCTATAAAAAGACACAGGCTAACAGAATGGATACAAAAACAGGATCCATCCTTCTGCTGCATACAAGAAACACCTCAACTTCAAAGACAGGCATTACTTCAAAGTAAAGAGTTGGGAAAAGACTTTCCAATCAAACGGACCTAAGAAGCAAGCTGGTGTAGCTATCCTAATATCTAACAAAATAGACTTCAAACTAATATTAATCAAAAGAGATGAAGAAGGACATTTCATATTCATCACAGAAAAAATCCATCAAGATGAAGTCTCAATCCTGAACATTTATGCCCCAAGTACAAGGGCACCTACAATTGTAAAAGAAACATTACTAAAGTGTAAATCACACATCAAACCCCACACATTAATAGTGGGAGACTTCAACACCCCACTCTTACCAATGGGCAGGTCTGCCAGACAGAAACTTAACAGAGAAATAAGGAAACTAACAGATGTTATGATTCAAATGGGTTTATTAGACATCTACAGAACATTTCACCCTAACACAAAAGAATATACCTTCTTCTCAGCACCCCATGGAACCTTCCCTAAAATTGACCACAAACTCGGTCACAAAGCAAATCTCAATGGATACAAAAAAATCCAGAATAACCCCCTGTATCTTATTGGATCACCATGGGATAAAGTTAGAATTCAACAACACCACAAACTACGGAAAGCCTACAAACTCATGGAAAGTGAACAGCTCTCAACGTAACCTATGGGTCAAGGAAGAAATAAAGAAAGAAATTAAAGCCTTCCTAGAATTCAATGAAAATGAATGTACAGTGTACCCAAACTTACAGGACACAATGAGCTAAGAGGAAAGCTCCTAGCACTAAGTGCCCACATAAAGAATTTGAGAAATCTCACACTAGTGACTTAACAGCACACCTGAAAGTTCTAGAACAAAAAGAAGCAAACTCACTCAGGAGGAGTAGACAGAAGGAAATAATCAAACTCTGGGCTGAAATCAATAAAATAGAAACAAAGAGAACAATACAAAGAATCAATGAAACAAAGATTTGGTTCTTTGAGAAAATCAACAAGGCAAACAAACCCTTATCCAAACTAACCAAAATGCAGAGAGAATATACAAATTTACAAAATCAGAAATGAAAAGGGGGATACAACAACAGACGCTGAGGAAATCCAGAGAATTATCAGGTTATACTTCAAAAATCTGTACTCCACAAAAATTGGAAAATGTAAGAGAAATGGATAATTTTCTGGATAGGTACCATATACCAAAATTAAATCAAGACCAGATAAACTATTTAAATAGACCTATTACCCCCAAGGAAATAGAAGAAGTCATTAAAAGTCTCCCAACCCCCCCCCCCCCCAAAAAAAAACCCAGGGCCAGATGGTTTCAGTGCAGAATTCTACCAGAATTTCAAAGAAGAGCTAATACCAGTATTCCTCAAATTGTTCCACACAACAGAAACTGTTAGCGAATCAACGAGAGTCTGTTAAAAGGGTGTCAAAGATTTATTAAGATATAAAATGGAGAAAAAATGCACTCATGGATACAGAACAGAGTAAACAGCCTCTGTGGTCCTCCATTCTGCCTGCAGGTGAATGGAACCAGAGTCCAATCTCTGACCACCACAAGAGAGAGCAAGCATGCCTCTCTCCTCCATTTTAAGCAGTCACGTAGCTCGCCAAGAGGCTGGTACACCAAAGCTACTGGCCAAACGAATATCCACAACAAGAAACAGAAGGAACATTGCCAAATTATTTTTTTCTGTTTTTTGTTTGTTTGTTTGTTTTTGTTTCGAGACAGGGTTTCTCTGTGTAGCTTTGCGCCTTTCCTGGATCTCACCCTGTAGACCAGGCTGGCCTTGAACTCACAGAGATCCGCCTGCCTCTGCCTCCTGAGTGCTGGGATTAAAGGTGTGCACCACTACCACGTTTTTTTTTTTTTTTTTTTTGCCCAAATTCTTTTTATGAGGCTACAGTTACCCTGATACACAAACCACACAAAAATGCAACAAAGAAGGAGAGTTACAGACCAATCTCCCTCATGAACATTGATGCAAAAATACTCAATAAAATACTAGCAAACTGAATCCAAGAACACATTAAAAAAAAAAAATCCACCATGACCAAGTAGGCTTCATCCCAGAGATTCAGGGATGATTCAACATATGAAAATCTTTCAATGTAATACACCATGTAAACAAACCAAAAGAAAAAAAACCACATGATCATCTCATTAGATGCTGAAAAAGCCTTTGACAAAATTCAACACCCCTTCATAATAAAGGTCTTGGAAAGATCAGGGATACAAGGAACATACCTAAACATAATAAAAGCAATATACAGCAAGCCAACAGTCAACACCAAATTAAATGGAGAGAAACTCAAAGCAATTCCACTAAAATTAGGAACAAAACAAGGCTGTCCACTCTCTCCATATTTATTCAATACAGACCTAGGCCCTTTGCCTGTGTGTGACAGTCATGTAGCTTGGTCTCTTTGTAAGGCTCCTAGCGGTGGGATCAGTGCCTGTCCCTGGCACTTCGCTGGCTTTCGGGAACCTGTTCCCCATGCTGGATTACCTTGCCCAGCTTTGACACAAGGGGAAGAGCTTGGTCCTGCCTCAACTTGATGTGCCATGGTTTGCTCAAGCCCATGGGAGGCCTGCCCCTTTCTGAATAGAGATGGAGGAGGAGTGGAAGGGGAGGGGGGTAGGGGGGAAGTGGGGGGGTGGGGGGGACTTGGAGGAGAGGAGAGAGGGGGAACTGTGGCCAGTAGGTAAAATAAATGAAAAAATGTTATTTAAATAAAATAATAAAAAAAATGTTGGTTGTGACCCACTAAACTGACTTCATATCTCACCAATTACTTGGAAACCATAGCTGGAAAAATAAAATAAAAACCTCTGCTCAAAATAAAGGTACTTTCATCTCTAATTTTCTTCTAAGAGTATGTTACCTCTGGTCTGAAAGTACAGACACTCACAAGCTTTTAATGGCTTGTTTTCCCATGTTGACTCAGATGCCAATAATTTTATTTTAATTTAGCTTAATTTTATCTTGATGCCAATAATTTTATTTTATTTTCAAGCATGTGTTCATATACATGTTTGTGTGTGTGCAGTGTGTGGACATGTGTTGGAGGGCAGAGGCTGACATCATGTCTCTTCCTTGATGGCTCTCTACTTTGTTTGTTTTGCAATAGGGTCTCTCACAGAACCTGTAGTTTGTTGATTGTGTTAGAACTGTTGGCCAGGATGCTCCAGGGATCCTCCTGCCTCTGTCATCCCAGAACTGGGAGTATAAACACACCTTCTAAACTCAGCTTTGACAGGGTGCTGGGATCAAACTCGGGTCCTCGCGTTAGGACAGCAAGTACTGCACCATCTGAGCTGTTCCCCTAGTCCACCAATCACTTCAAAGTGTCGCTGAATAATGAAGGTTTTGTATCAGGGTGCAATATGTGGATTTCTTTTTGTTGTTGTTTTTGGCTTTGTTTTTTTGAGACAGGGTTTCTCTGTATAGTTTTGGTGCCTGTCCTGGATCTCGCTCTGTAGACCAGGCTGGCCTCGAACTCAGAGATCCGCCTGGCTCTGACTCCTGAGTGCTGGGATTAAAGGCGTGCGCCACCACTGCCCAGCCTGTGAATTTCTACATGAAACATCCTCTAGAAGTAACCAACCATCTTATTGAATAAGAAACACAGAGCCAATTCAGAGAAGAAAGCCAAGAGGTCAGAGCCTTACCCTTCCTGCTCCAGCGATCCTCTACAGCCAAGAGAGAGACCTACTTCCTGTGTGTTTGTCTTTAAATAGACTTTCTGTTCTGCCTTCTCATTGGTTGTAAACCCAACCACATGACCATCTCGTTACTGCCTGTCTGTAGGTCACTCCAGGTCTTCTATGGTTGGTACTGAGATTATAGGCATGTGTCTCCAAAGCTGGCTGTATCCTTGACCACACAGAGATCTACCTAGCTCTGCCTACCAAGTGCTGGGATTAAAGGCGTGCACCACCACCGCCCTGGCTTTCGCTATGGCTTGCTAATAGCTCTGAGTAGGGGTTTCCTCTACAACTGCAGGAAAGGTTTGAACTGGATTTACTGTGGGGGTCTGCCTGAGGCCCCTCTGGGAGTTTCCCGAAGCCCGAGGCAAAGGATTACCTTGTCTATCCCTTGTTGATCTACATTTGTTGGTCCAGTGTTTTCCCTTACCACACCTTCTGCATACTCCAGAAGGAAGGGGCATTCTGTTACCATTGTCCCTTGAAGAAACACTGTTCCTAGGAATGACCTGTTTACAGTCCCTTTTCAAATGTCCTTGCTTTCCACATCCAAAACATCTAACATTTCTCAAACCTTTTGAAATTGCTTCTCCTACCCACATATCATCATGGTCATGAGCCTCCACATTAACTGTGTCTCTAATCCAGTCTTCTAAGGGTGCAGATCTTGCCTTTAACAGCCTGATTATTCTTTTGCATGCTGCATTTGCATTCTTAAAGGCCAAAGATTCGATTATTATCTGACTAGCCTCTGCATTCAGGACCATTCTCTGTACTGCTGAAGTCAATCTTTGTAAGAAATTTGTGAAAGATTCTTTTGGGCCCTGTATAATCTTTGTAAATGACTCAGTTTTTTATCCTGGTTCCTTAACTCTGTCCCATGCATTCAAGGCTGCCGTTTGACATAGAATTAGGGTTTGGACATCATATAAACATTGTGTTTGTACTGAAGCATATTGGCCTTCTCCAATAAGCTGATCCTGGCAGACTTGTGTTCCTTTATCCCTCCATTGTTTTTCTATATTTTTAGCCTCCTGTTTAAACCACATTTTCCACTGGAGGTTTTGTCTGGGTTCAAGAACAGCCTGTGCCAACATCCCTTTGGCTTTATTCCTCTGGGAAAGTATGAATGTTTACCTGGCATTTATAAAACCTGATGTTTCTTTTGATAAATAGGCACAGTTAAAGCTCATCAGGAGGCTATTTTGAGACTGATAGTAATAATCATTTTTCTCATAAAAAGAACTTTAATTGGATCTAGATTTCTATTCTAATCAGTACTGCTCCAACTTCCTACTCTGCCAGTCTGAGACTCATTACCCTGACAGTAAACATTAAAATAAAATGGCCACCATTTGAAATTTTAGAGCTTAAGGAATTTTATTGCTGTGGATAAGACAGATGGTGAGAAAATAGAATAAATTAGAGGCAAATAGTTTCTTTCCCCTTTTCAATATCTGGCCTCTATCTGCTTCCCTCTCAGCTTTTCAGGCTCCAATCTCTCTCTCTCTCTCTCTCTCTCTCTCTCTCTCTCTCTCTCTCTCTCTCTCTCTCTCTGTCTCTTTCTCTCGTGGTGATATATTGTGTAACCTAATAAATTTGCCTGAAGATCAGAGAACAGAACAAGTCACTAGATTAAACATAGAGGCCAGACAGTGGTGGCACACACCTTTAATCCTAGTACTGGGAAGCACACAGGCCTTTAATCCCAGGAAGTGGGTGGAGAGAGGTCCATAAGGCGTGAGGAGGTGAGAACTAAAGGCTTTTCAGCAGAAGCATCCCTTTCAGCTAGAAGCTTTTTCAGCTGGAGCCTTTGGGTGAAGACTCAGAGGATTTCAGTCAGAGGATTTGGGGAATTGGTGAGATGAGACATGGCAGTGGCTTGTTCCTTTCTTTGTCTCTCTGATCTTTCAGCATTTACCCCAATATCTGGCTCCGGGTTTTTATTAAAAGACCATCTACCATTCAAGCAACACACTGTCTCTCTCTCTCTCTCCTCCCTCCCTCCTTCTCCCTTCCTCCCTCCTTCCCCCTTTACCCATATATTTAAAAAACACCAACCTGTTTATGCCTCTCTTTCATTGAGCACTGGTACCATCTGCTTATAGCCCAACCCTTGTCTAGCATCCTTTGCTTTATTGTCTTCTGAGTCCCTGGTTTCAGGGGATACCTAGGAAGGAATGGTGGAGGAGATGGCTGGAAGGGAGAAAGACTTAGTTATCTATAGCAGTTGTTCAGACCAAGGCCTGAATTAGGGCGATGCATTGGGAATGGAGACAGATCCATAAGTCTTGGCTAGTCACTGGAATGGGGTTCTATGAAGGGGGAGCAAAGATGGTCTTGAGATCCCGGTTAGGGTGAGCACGCGAAGGTGAGAAGAGGCAGGGAAACGGAAAGTGATGACTTTCTCTTCCTGGTAGACACAGATGCTTTTGTGGTGGGACCTGGGTTAGAGACTTGGATAAGGCTGTCTATACTGAAGCTGTTGTTGAACTCAGTATAAATGAAATCATGGATAGAGTTACCGTGAGGAACTTGGAAGCTGAAAAACAAAAAACAACAACAACCAAAAACCAGCAAGAAGAATTGGCAATAATGGGGCTGTCCCAGGGGCAGGACCTGGGGGAATCACCACAGAGGCAAAGAACGTACCAGCTGGTGAGATGCTGTTGCTGCCCCTAACAGCCATGCAGGAGAGGCCTGAGATAAGACTCCTAGCTTCAGACAGTCTTCATTTCTCCATAAGTCCTTATTAGTTATTTGGGCAAGCCACAGAGCAGATCTGAAACACGGAGGCCAATGCACCTGCTGCTAGAAGTGTGTGGTCAGAAAAGTGTGATCGGACTGAAGAGATTAGAACACTGTTTAATGAATAGGGAGCGAGGTGACCAGGGTCAGGCAGTGATGATTACCAAGGGAGAAGATTTACCCCCAGTGGCGATTCCTCATTGGAAGACAAGGTTTCCCTGAGATAGAATCTGTGCGAGTCCCTTTTCTTTGTTTCAGAACTGAAGGGAATCTTGTTTATCTTATATGTTATTATTCCATGCTCAATGGAAAAAACAAAAAGAGAAAAAAATAATATATTTATATGAAAAATCTTCCTTTGAGACGAACCAGCTTTTACACTGTATTCACTTTCCTTTTAGACATGGACTCTGAAAGTTTCCGACAGACCTCTTTGTGTTGCTCTCGAGCATAGGAACACCTCCCGTCGAAAATCAAGTGGCTACTTACATGGCCTCCCACTTCATGAGTAACAGACACAAATAAGCAATTCACTGTTCAACTTAGAAATCCAAAATGGCACTCTGAAGGAGAATCATGGGGCACAGATGCTATGAGATGAATGCACAGGTCCTTTGATCACAATGTGAGAGAAGCCTAGCCTAGAATTTGTTCTGAGAATGAAGAGACATTCAGAAACAAGATTCTAGAAGGATGCAACTGTTTAAGTCACCAGACTTCAAAGGTCCCAGTTTGGTAGTACATCAGTATTTTGGATCATGATGCTGGTCCTTTGGTGTGTGGGGGGAACCTCCCATAAAACAAACAGAAGAGCATTTTATCCTGTCTTTGGGGGAAATAGTTACAGATTTGACTTCTCAAAATCAATTTTAGGGTAGGATAGGCTATGCAGGATTATACAGGATCAAAAACTTTGGTGTGCATGGATTCTCCTTTGTGGCTGAGAAGTGTCTCTGGCTTCTCTGTGATCTGAATGTGGCTTACCTTGCCTTGAACAAACCAGTGAAGTCATTAGCATTCACACTAGTGAGGACAGTCTGAGGATTGGCAGTCTATCCAAGTACAACCAAGGAGTGCTAAATGTGTCATCATTAGAGGGGGTGCTCTGGGTTGAAAGAGGATTTGGACACATAACAAGTACCATTATGCTATTAAGTTATTAAGCATGCATTTATAAGTTAGTTTATTCTTGCCAAATGAAAACATAAAAATCATTTAATTACGCAGGCACTGAAGTCTTGCATCATTAACCACATATTTAAAACAGCTTTGTATCACTTACAAAAACAATTTAAAATATCAGATTATTGAATTTCCTGTGTTCCAGTGTCCAAGTGCCTTGCAGCCAAGATTAACCTGTTTATTGTCTCAATTAAACACATCAGAAAGTGTTATTTTCCATTTTTCAAAAAACTTAATTCCAGGGAAATGAGGTAATTCATCCAGCTATATCACCAATTCACTGTTGAGAGTCAAAAATTAAATTCTGATTTTTAAAACCTAATTGTTTCCTTTTTTCCCTTTCTCAAAATATAAATACAAAGGAAAGAAAAATTAAAACCTAGCTCTACTTGTACAGTGTGCCAAGCAGGCAACATGCCGTTAAGAGACAAGAAAGACAAGAATAAAGCTGTTAAATTATTAGCTTTGAATTGAATAACAGAGAAGCACCACATGGAACCTCATCCAGCAGCTGAGGGCTGTGCTCTCCTCTCCGTCCATCAGCAGCAGCTGGTGACGCCCTGAAGAGTAAAGCAGGGCTCCCAGACGCCAAGTTCTCTGCTCTGGCGGAACCTCCACCTCTGCTATCTGGGCTTGGGAGGGTGGGAGTGGACCAGAGCTGATGTTTCCACATCCAGCCATCCCACTATTAGGGAGACGAGGACGCGAGCCAACAAAATGGAATTCAAATTTGGAACCAGACCTCACCTGATATATTTTAATTGATTGTCATGTGATTGTACATCTGCTTATAATTTGACTGTCTTTTCTCGGTATGAGAAATGCTTTGTGCAGGGCGGAACCCAAGCTCCTCTCAATTTCTATATGGAAAAAAGTATTTTCTATCTTTTCATTGCTCTGCTGAGTAGCTTTCAACAAGCTTTTGGAAAATGTCTGGACCCAGATTTACAAAGTATCAACCAATGCTATGCTAAGACAATGTGGATATTTTATGGGCTGTAAAGCTCTCATTGTTAAGTAGTTTTTGGTTATGATAATTTTAATAATCAGGGCAGTAAACTACTCTAGAGTTTGGAGGCCTACAAGCTCTGCAAGTTAGTTGGGATTATTTAAATTCAATTTACACCTTAGAGACTAAATCCAAAATATTTGGTTCCAGCTACAGTTACTATTTATTTAAACATGACCATTTAGATGATTTTCAGAAATTGATGTTGGCTACAATTGCAGAGCAAAATTATTGGGCCCCTAATTTTCTAGACAGAAAGAAATTATTTTCTTCCATTTAATATGTGCCAATCTTCATTGATCTAACTTTGATTTTCTTATATAAATATGTCTTTTTACTAATTTCTTATAAAAAATTCAGCAGTAAATCTAGGGCATTGAGACCACATTATATTGGGAGGAAAGAACGGAGGACCCCAAGTTTCATTTATGAGAAATACTTGGGGAACCCCAAACTTTACTCTGGCCCATGGAAACATAAGCTAAGGTTTGGGAATCCTTTTTGTCACAAGTAACTCACGCAATCCTGGAGCATATCAGAGTCTGAGAACAATATAATTGGTCCAGCCCATGGCCAAGTCCTCCCAAGCATGGCCTGTCTTGTAAAACGTTCGATTGGAGTTTAGTTATGCCTGTCATTTTTACTCTACATACGGTCGTCGTTGTCACACCATAATGTCGGAGTCAGATAGTTGAGATGAATGTATGGCCGCAGAATTGAAAGTATTTACTACCTCACATTCTAGAAACATTTTCCTGACTACCGAATTACACATAATAGAAAGAGAAAACACTTTCACAGATCCATCAAATCCATCCACTCACTCACTTACTCACTTAGACAACTAGGAACTGAAAGTCAAATTCTAACGGGGTGGGATGTCGTGGTACACATCTATAATCTCTGTGCTTGGGAAGCTGAGGCAGAAGAACTGTGGTTCAAGGCCAGCCTGATCCATCGAGACACATCTTGTCTCAAAAAACAAAACAAACAAAATACTCAGGGACTTTGAAATGACTTTAGGTAGTAATTTCAAGTTTCTTTAAACCTTGTAATTGTTTCAAATAAAGAAAAGAACAACTCAACTGGAAAATATAGTTTTTGTTTCTTGTTTTTGTTTGTTTTCAGAACTGAGGACAGAACCCAGGTCCTTGCCTTGCACTTGCCAGGCATGGCCTTCATCAGTGAGACAATACTCAACCCTGCAAAATACATTTTGACTAAGTATGTTTTGACTATAAGACGAAAGTCATGCAGGTTTACTGATAGTTCAACTTGGTGCAGTAGAATGACTCATCACTTGACTCCTCTGCGTAATAGATGTCACAGAAATTTAGGATCTCAGCGATTCAGTGAAATTCAATGTAAGAAAAGTAAACATATCTAGAAACGTATTCATCTCAAAAGAGGAACAGTACCAAGATTTTGGGGGTTAGAAGTGTTTTGAATTCAGCAAGGCAGGGCACAGGGGAGGAGAGGGACTAATGATCTTTAAGTCTGTCTGGCCAAACACAGCACATCATAAAACAAGGATGCTTTCTGGTGATGCAGCACAAGAATGTGCTGTACACAGCATGATGCATCTTGAAATGTGAGTAAATTGGAGGGAGTTCCAAACAATAGATACGCTCAAGTGTGTGGAAGGACTGAGCTGTAGCAGCCTTTGATTTACATAGCATGAGGACATCAAGGCACACAGCCCTTCCCAAGCTGGGATGGATTTTCCTCCCAGAGCCTGCAGGAGATGTTGAATTGACATCACAGGGAATTGTCAGCAGAGAGAAGAGACTGATTGCCAGGCGATGGCAGGGGGCTGGAGAGGAGAATTAAATTCCTTACACCTTGTTCATCATGTCATCCATTCCTTCTTCAAAGTTCTCCAATGACTGCTTATTACTTAAGGAATTAAAGTCAAACCCAGGATGGAATTTCTGGTGTGCTCTAATGTGTCCCTCATGCTGGTGTCCCTTAGCATGTCCACCTGCATCACCTCATCCGATCAGTGTAGGGCCCCTGACACAAGTCAGGGGAGCTGTTAGAATTCCCAGTTACAGATGAATACAGTAGCAGCTGATTGGATGGACTTGCTAAAAGCATGTTCAGCTGAGTCAGGGCTGAACTTTATGTCTCTTGAAGCATCCAAAGTGTTTGCGAAGATTTTCCTACAAGTTAGCTTTATTCTGCGAACACATCTCCTGCGTCTCCAGGCTCCATGGTAGCTTTCAAGTTCTAGTTTGGTCTCTTAGCAAACTAGGCCTGAATTCCCACTCAGTGCTCCTTTTCTAGGTAGTAAATGTTGTGACATCATTCTCTTCTCTTAGAATTCAGCCTAGCTTTGTGACATCACTCACCTTATGGGTATTTAAATGATTGAACAGTGAGCTCCTTTACCACACACACATACATCCTCTGCAGCTCCAGCAGAACGCCTCTCTTGGACAGGGTGCCTATGCACCATACATTTCTCCCCTCTTCCATAATATCTTGATTGTACTTAAAGAAGGAGGAGATTCAGTAACTGTTTGGAGGATAAACAAATAATTTCATTCCCATGCTATCTTTGTGTATGAAATGAGATGAAAAAGAAAAAGTGGACCAGGTTAAACATGATAAATGTCTTTTGGATAGCATGTCTATTTCAGTTGACTCAAAGTATTCCGAGAACAATAATCCATGCTTCATTTTTATCTGATGCTCAGATTCATAGGATGGCCAATAACACTGGGCATGTCATAAAGCAGCCCACAAGAACTGAAGACTGGAACCGGTACTGACTGATGAGCCAACCTTTCATACATTTTACTTCTGTGCTAGCAGCTCACAGACGGTTGGCACACCAGAGAGGAGGAGAAAGGTAGTGTTTTGTCCCCCAATATTTTCCTGACCACATTCCATCTTCTTGCGGTCACTGCTACTCCATTCCTTCCTGGCCTGTGCCTGTAGGTGCGTCATGATGAGAAGACTTCAGTGGAGCCTCTCCTCATCCTCTGTTGACCATGGGGTGGGGAGCTGAGCACCATCAGCTCTGGGGAGTCTGGTAAGCGGGCAAGAAAAATCAGGGGCAGATCATCTTAGCCAGCAGTCAGCCACTCTCAAGCCAGTGTTTCCCAATCCTGAGTCACCGAGCCACTCATTCCTTCCCCAGGACCAGTGACCAGACCCAGGGCTGGTCTTGCCTCCCACACTGAGCACACCTGTAACCAGGGTTCTCTGGGATCAGAGCCTAGCCAGCTTAGGCAGAGCTGTGTGGTCCATGCCGCATTTCCATCTTTTTCCTAGGTGAATATATTGACCACACTAAAACTAAATGCTAGGCTGTGGCTATTTACATTGCCTACTTTCTCTCAATTTACTAGGGTTTTACCTCACAGAAAGGGATTATATGAATCTGAGCACTACCTGGGAAGTTGGAAACTTATGTGGTTTTTGTTACTTCTGCAAGAGTCTCTCAATTATACTCCACACACACATTTCTTCACTTAAGAGTAAAACAGAGCTGTGTGAAGTGAGCAGCGTGTTTACAGTAGACCCCTGTGGCTTGCTATCAAATTAGTGGCAAATCAGTATTACAGTAAACAGAGGCCAAAGATCAAACCCACAATTTCACATAAAATTCAAAACACAAGACACAAAATACAAAATAAAAGGATCATGTCATGAGACCATCAACTACTCTTAAAAAATAATCAAAACCAGGAAAAGATGAGAGGAAACAAAATTTAAACACAATTTTAGTCCAGAATTTGATGCAAAAGCCAGACCTTGCAGAGAGATCTTTTTAAAGCCATGACAACTGACTACACGCCACTCATCTTAAATGGAAACACACCTCAAAAGGTGGCGAGAACCAAGGCTTAGCAGCCCCAGATCCTATTCATGGGGTTGACGCTGACTTTGGACAAGTCAGAATCTGCCTTTGTTTTCCACTTTGAAAAGCAGGGTGGAAACTATTGTCTTACTTCCCGAGATGACAGCTATGGAGAGCCGTGCCAGTAAAGAGACAGTGGTGACTCTCTTCAATTTGATTAGGTGTATTTTTGAAAAGTCAAGTGATTTAGTAGCATGCAATCGTACACACCACACCCCTGTTACTGTAGGCCACTCTCCATAGTTGGCTTTCAAGCAGGAAGCCAGAAAATTACCTGTATTTTTTGTTAAAGTGTTTTTTTTTTTCCTGTTTTGAACAGAGTCTTCCTACATAGCCCTGGCTGTCCTGGAGCTCACTTTGTAGACCAGGCTGGCTTCCAGCTCACAAAGATTCTCCTGCCTCTGCTTCCTGAGTGTGCTGAGATTAAAGTCATGTGCCACTAGGCACAGGTAAAGTGGTATTTTTTTAAAACAATACAAAATGTAAAAAAATTATTATTTAAATGGTATTATTAAAATTGGACCCATAAATTTGTTAAAAGTCAAACTTATCATTTATCAATTTAGGATTAATTAATCTTAATTTAAAATTAACTATTTACTAAGTACTTAAATGAATAGATTAGGTCAGATGACAAGTATTATAGCAGGGAAATCAAAACCTTTTAAAAAGGAGTCTAGCAAAGCTCTGAGAGAGTTATGAATATTTAAGGCAGTTCAGTCAATAATTTTAATTACGCCGGGCAGTGGTGGCGCACGCCTTTAATCCCAGCACTTGGGAGGCAGAGGCAGGCGGATCTCTGTGAGTTCGAGGCCAGCCTGGTCTCCCAAGCGAGTTCCAGGAAAGGCGCAAAGCTACACAGAGAAACCCTGTCTCGAAAAACCAAAAAAAAAAAATAATAATAATAATAATTTTAATTACGATGTTACCTATTAATTTGTATTTGCTTAATCAATGCCACCAGATGTCAGTATATTCTATGCAATTACTACTGAGCTCTCAGAACCTTCCAGCTATTGAATATAATACAGTGGCCTATAATGAAGCTCTCCAGAGGATTATAAATTCTGTTCTTCCATGGAGTGTATTACCATAGAGGTTTTTTGGGTGACATGCAATTTCTCAACTTCTCAATAAATCTCAGCACTGAAGTTCTTTTTCTTTTGGTCTTCAAGGATTGCTTTTGTTATTTTAATTACATTTATGTGTGTATATGTGTCTGAACATGTGTGCCTATGGAGGTCAGAGGCATTGGATCCCCCTACAGCTGGAGCTACAGGTAGTTGTGAGCCGCCTAACATGGGTGCTGGGAATCGAACTTGGGTCCTCTACAAGAGCAACACAGGTGTTTGACTGCTGAACCATCTCTCCAGCCCCCTCAGTTTTTGTTGTTTTGAGACAGGATTTCTCAAAGTCGGGGCTGGCCTCAAACTTACGGAGCAGCTGAAGTTGTGCGTGAACTTCCTGCTTCCACCTCGCAGTGCTGGGATTGCAGCATGTGACGGGGTGTCCCCTTAGCACTGAAGTCTGTGACAGCAGGAAGAGCAAATTCTAAAACAGATGCAGAGTCGCTAGCTCCCCATGCTGAGGAACACAAGGTTGAGTCCAGCTTCAGCGCTCTGCTCAAAATTACTACTACTGACATGGGGGAGCCAACTGACTTTGGATTTCCCATTAGGAAATGACTTATTGGCATTTGGCATGTAATCTAAGGTATCGACAGCCAGAGAGACACTAGCTTATCCCGAATATAAGGAAATACATTATTGTTCTTGAAACGTGAGTGGAGAAAGGAAACATATCATGATGTCCTGTAAGCTTAGAGTGCATCTCTCTTCCACAATAGAAAGAATTTAAACTTATTAACACAGAGTTCCCAAACCTTTCAAAGCATTCATTTCAGGTAATTAAAATGATACAAAAGTAAAGGAAAAAAGTTAGAGTCTTAGTAATTTGTGAGATTTTGAGATTTTAGATTCTCTTAAGCAATAACTTGCCCATTCTTTAAAAAGACATACCTGGGAGCTTATTAAGAAGTGTTCTGCCTTCAATTGTGATGCCTATATGAATTCTGATGGCCAAAAATGCTTTGGATCTTCAAAGTCTAACTTCAAAACTAACACTTTGCTAGTTTTCAGGAAAGATGAATGTTGCACCAATAAGACTGTGTTGAAACTTTGCATTATAAAGACACTGTGTGAAGACTGCCCTGGGCGTTGTCCCCAGGGATAGCATTATACAGCAGCTCTAGGCTTCCTATTGCATAATGAAGTATGCACATTTAATCTTAGGAATAAAAGGGCCTGCTTTTATCCTAAAAGTTGCTATTACTGTATGCTTTATGCTTGAAGAGAAGTCCTTTGAAATATTATTCCTTAGAGGTAGAAAAATTGTGATAGTCTTGCTCCTTTATGACAAGAGAGAAAAGTTCTGCAAAATTTCTTGGACTCTACTTCCAAAACCATCTATATACCTGCAACTGTATTTGTGAACAGGTAGGTTGGAGCTTTTAAAAAGCTCATCTGATTTTAAAATGTTTATGAAATATTCTATAAAATTCCTCCTTTCGCCAAATTTGTGTGCACATGCATGCGCGCACACACACACACACACAGAGAGAGAGAGAGAGAGAGAGAGAGAGAGAGAGAGAGAGAGAGAGAGAGAGAGAGAGAGAGAGAGAGAAGAGAGAGAGTTTCTTTGGCTCCTAAGTAGGGGATTTTTATCTTGATAACATATATTTTCTGACACAGACAGCCGAAATCACTGTATTTGAATATTTGCACTCATGTAACACCACAAATCCTTAGAAATCATATTTTCCCCTAGTAACTGAAAGCAGATGCTGCAAACATCACTTGGACACAAATCCTTCTTGTCTTTGTCCCCCAGCCCTCACAAACGCGCTTCACAAAACACACAGAATCCCACCCACTTCTCAGGCCCCTGGGCTTTTGCACTGCACACTATAATAATAACAGTTCTGTTATGAACTAATTTATTTTACTCACTGAAACTGGTTTCTAGGCAATAGCTAATCTTCCCCACAGGCTGTTAGACAAGTAGATGGCAGGTATAATTAATCTTTTAAAGCTGGAGAAAGAAACCAGGAGGAAGTAGAAGATATTTCACACATGCCACCTCATTTGTACTTCATTAAACCTTATGAGGTAAGTGTACTCTCTCCACTGGACCAATGAGGAAACTGACTCAGACAGATTAATTCACATGCTCAAGGTCGCTTTCTTTGTAAGCAGCAGAGCCAGGACTTAAACTAAAATCGGACTCCAAAAGCCAAGTCCAGTCCAAGATGTTTTTGTTTAAGTGACTTCTCCAAAATTACATGATGAAGGGTAATAGACCTGGACGCAGAACACGGTGCCATTAACTGGATTATGTTTGAACGGATTCCCCACAATAAAGCCTAACACTCAATTTCTACTCACTAACCAAACAGCATCCTACATTTTTCTTCTTTTATTGCTAGTTCTGATTTATTCAATATACTCAGTATCTTAACTGAATTACAGGCTTGCATTTTCTTGAAACCTCTAAGTCACCTTGAAAAGGTCGATCCATAAGTCAGAGAGGAAATAAAATGTAAAGAAATCTCACCAGGGACTACTATTCAAATATTGTTTAGCCACAGAGAAAACCATGGATGTGGTCATCAGACTTCTGTGTGGTAGTGCGTCTGGTTGACACAGGCAGGAGGGGGGGAGGGGGCAGGCAGGCCCGGTGCTTACGCACTGGCTCAGTGTTCCCAATATCTCATGCTGTCTGCAGCCTTTCTCCTCCATGTCTCATAGCTCAAAAAACATGACGTAAGTAAAAGGCAAGAAAAACGTGAGTGCTTCTATGCACACGATTCCGCTATCGAGTTATCGTTTGGCACTGAGAACATTGAGATTGCGTGACACGTGGAGGGTCAACAATTTGATGCAGTTTCAAATGTCCCATTTTTCTGTTTGTTTCTTCAAGACAGGGTTCCTCTGTGTAACAGTCCTGGCTGTCCTGGAACTCACTCCGTAGACCAGGCTGGCCTTGAACTCACAGAGATCCCCCTGCCCCTGCCTCCCAAGTGCTGGGATTAAAGGCGTGCGCTGCCGCCGCCCAGCTTAATGTTGTCTCATTTATTCAATATATATCTCAACAGATTTAGGCAATCCTGAGTCTCAACACATGGGGGCAAGCCTTTTGCCTCACCAGGCCACTCTGGCCACTTGAGGGCAGAGGCAATTTCTGCTCTTGTGTCTGAATGATGAACCCCAGTGTTTTGGAAAAATAAAAAGATATTTCCTGGGCCCACTTTGGAGCCATCTCTCAAAATATCAGAGTACTGGCAGCAAGGCTGTCAAGGGCATCAGTCTTTGCTTGAGTAAACACAGCCCGATGGCGGCCATTTTCTTCTTGAGTGCATTTTTTGGGAGGAAATCATGAGTAACCAGAGAGAATGGAAAGGAAAAATAACTTCTCAGGGCGGCACACATACTGCTTTTTGCTTTGTTACCCACCAGGGAAGTTCATGGAGTTGAAGACATCATCCTGATGGTGAACTCAGTGGTCCGCTGGTTCTGTGCAGAGTATCACTTCACCCCCATTATAACCCTAAAAACTGGCTTGTAAAACTCCCCCTGTTCTGATTCAGTGGAAGAGAAGCTCAGATCCTTGTGTGTTTACATATTCTGTGCCAAGACAAGGAGAAGAGGGCTCCCAATGCCTCATCACTTTATGAGGCCTTTGGCTAGGAGTGACCCAGACCGGGGGTCCCAGGCCTTGCCTACTCAGGGGTCCTAGACTTTCCCTGCATGGTATCTGTTCCAAGGCCAGATGCAGAACTGCTGTTAGAAACCTCCTGAGCTGAGCCACTTGAAGTACTTCAAGTACTTCATGTTTTATGCTTAGGTGGGTTTTTAGGGTGAACATGTATCTGTGCTCAGTAAAAGTAGAAAATAAATTGATGTTTCATTGACTCAAAAAGGGCTCTGAAATTTCTATGTAACAAAGGTTCTTGGCTGGTTAGAAATAACCAACCTTTTCAAATACTTCTACAGACAATACAATCTGTCTCTACAAGGACTCATGCCTGGTACTGTTACCTGGGCCAAGAACCCCTAGTGGGGTAGGTCATATTCCCTGGGAGAACTTAATACCAGTATTCAGCTGAGTAGACACAGTATTAAACTACACTTTCAATGCTTACCTTTATATCCATAGATCAATGCAATTCTCAACCCTCATCAGAGAAGATTCTCTGTGCAGAGGGCCATCAATACAGAGACTCACAACTGGTCAAAGTGTAGACAGAACAAGATTGTGGAATGTGGAGCCCTAAATAAGACATCGCCTCCCTAATATCATCTCCCCTCCCTCCAAGGCTCAGAGATCATCATGGAAGGTGGGGCAGAAAGACTGTTGGGAGCCAGAAGTAGTGGAGGGCTGCTGTGAAGCATGTCCTGTATGACAGGGACGCTGCACACATAAGCTCACAGAGGCTGTGACAGTATGCATGAAACCTGCGCTCAATCAGGCTACAATCCCAGCTTGGGGGTAGGTGATCCCACCCTGTCTGAAGAGCTATAAACGACTGGCTATTAGGGGAGGAGTGTATTGCCCACTTTCCAGCGGATGGCCCTGCTCCAGGCACACACTGGCCGCATTGAGTGGATCCAGTGGGTTTAAAAAGGGCACATGAAGTCAGGAGGGGAAAGTGGTGGGGGGTGGAGTAGGGGATAGATCAAAATGTAATATATTCATGTGTGAAATTAAACAATAATTTAAAGATAGTTATTATATTCATATTCAGGAGTTTGGAACCTACGAAATAATTCTCATTACATACTCACTTTTCTGGATCGGCTCATATTTCAAAGCAAGTTGACTGGCTTCCCTGCCTTCAGTTATCCTGATGCAATGACAAAAGAATCTCCTTTCTCTCACTGCAAGTTTCCTCACCAAGGTTTATATTCACCATAACGTTGCTGATGTAATCCCCTTTTCTGGCCCTTGGTTATTATAGCAGAAGGTTATGATCTCAATATCGATAACAAAATGATAGAACTAACAGTAAAAGTTACCTATTGATCAATGTACATGGACTATCGTTGTATTGACAATCATATATATATATATGATTATATATATGATACACACACACACACACACACACACACACATGATTTAACTAATCTTCACAACAGAAAGTAAGATTAACAGTGAGTATAGATAGTACTTGCCTGGACTTCAGGATGCTCAGAGTGGGCCATGGTCAAACATTACTCAGGGTGAACCTATGATAGTGTGTCTGGAAGGTGTTAGGGTTTGGATTAGCAAACTGAGTAAAGAAAACGGCATGAGCCCTCAATCTTGGGGGCAGAGCATGTCTAATTTCTTGAGAACCTGAGTAGAATAAATAGGAAGTAGACTTTCCTCCTGACTGCTTGAGCTGGAACAAAAATCATTTTCTGTCCTCAGTGCCTGGCTCCCAAGCCATCAGCTTTGGACTAGTCACTGTAACTGCCAGCCTGAAAATTTCAAATGGTAGATTACGAGGCTTTGTAACATCCACAGCCAAGCGAGCCAGTTGGCTCTGCTTTCTTTAGAGGCCAGCTAAGGTGGCGGCCACCATTTGAAGCAAAGCAGAAGTGCTATGAGGCAGGTACCTGGATATCCACTCACTCATTCATCCCTCACATCCTTTGCCAGTGATCCAGAGAGAAAACAGAGAAGGGGAAGCTTTAGTCTCTGTGTCCCTGACAGGTAGGATTACTATCTCAGCCACCGTCGTTGTCTCAAAGCCTGCCGGGTAACAGGAATCCAATAAACATGCAACAGACGAATGAATGGGTGGACATCTGGACACCTGCCTCATGAAATTTCTGTTTTGCTTCAGATGGTGGCCACACCTTAGCTCTTCTCTGAAGCTGCCCCTTCCCAATCTTCTCTCTGGTATTAATAGAGTCCTTCTCTATGCTCTCCCAGAAATGTGCTAAAATATAGAGAATATATTTAGCAGGACTGAAAGTACATCCTGCAAAGTTGAAAGTTCTTTGAGGGTGGGGATTTATTTTTATTCACTTCATGCTTAGGCCCTAGCTAGCATAGAGCTTGCCTCTCAGGAGATGGCCAACTAATCTCAGTTGAATTAAACACTCTATCTTGCCTGTCCATTCCCATCGGTCAAGACATTTATTTGGATTAAACTATCACAAATGAAAGCTAATAAAGGGTACAAAGAAGAAGTAGGGACAGTATAGCACACGGTGGAACTACACAATACCTATAAGGCAGCGCAGGCTCTGCTGCCTGATCTCTCTGCCTGGACACTAAGGCATGCTGCCTCAGAGCATCATCTCCCTCTGTCTCCCCAGCCTGGCACGTGCTTTCCAGAGAGCAAGTGGCCATTTGTATTAGTTCTTTTTCTCACTGTAACAAAATACCGGAGAAAAGCAAGCCGTGAAAGGAAGGGTTTATTTGGCTCACAGTTTGAGGGGTTAGCATGCCATCATTGTGGGAAATGCATGGCATCAGGACCCTGAAATCACTTGCCACATTGCATCCACTATTAGGAAGCAGAGAGAAATTAATGGTGCGTTCAGCTCACTTTCTCTTTCTGTTTTAGTCCAGGCCCCCAGCCCATGGGATGGTATCACCCACATTTAGAGTGAGTCTTCCTTTTTCAATTAAATGTTTCTGGAAATTCGTCAGGAGGTGTTGTCCTTGATGATTCCAAATCTAGTTAGGCTGGTACCTTTCTTGCCTACCATGCCAGCATTGATTGATGAATAAAAACTATATTCAGGCACCTGACAAGCCCTCAGAGGGTTTAACATCAGTGAACACATCAGTCTGGGACTTAACCTTCCCCAGGAACTTCATTCTCAAAGACAGTCAAGTCCCCCTCCACCCTGACCTCTGTTAGGCCCCGCTGGTCCCCTCCTGGCCACTCCAGACCAGCACAGATACCGTGTCACCTTTCACTCCTCTGGCACACCGTTTTGGCTTCTTGGATAACGCCTCTTCCTCAGGAACTTTATGGTTTTGCTGATGCTGGGGCTTCTCAGATTCTCTTTAGTTAATCTGAGTTTTCTTCCCAACCGAGTTTCTCAAACAGTTCCCCCGTTCCCACACCCGCTAACTAGTTCAGCCCTGTGTGTCTTCTGCAGGTGACCCATAAGCTTTGTACTTTCCCCTCAGTCACTTCCGTAAGCATTTCCAGAAGGGTCTTTGAGCTTTAGACACAGGGGATAAATAAAAATAACAAGCAGTGGATCCTTTCCAAAGAGCTGTCCTGGGCACAGAAGCACACACAGGAGAGGGCAAGTGGGTGATAACAGAGATTGCCCAGGACCTTCTCCACTCTCTCGAGTAGACCCTGCAGTAAGGATTTGCATGCCACTTGTCTACTGGGAGGTGATCCAAGAAAGCACGTTGAGAGAGTGGACCAGAGAGAGAAAAGCCAGCCTTGTATTGTGAAACAGTGGATAAGTGCTCCGGGCAGCTGGGGCTCAGTCTTGCTGTGATTGTTCCGGGGTGTGGTGTAGGGCACCCTTTGGGATACCAACAGGTTCCTGCCTGCTGTGGGTTAAGGGTTACTTCTTTGTTTGTTTGTTTTTTTTTTAATTTTATAATTTAATTTAATTTTACATACCTGCCACGGATTCCCCTGCCCTCCCCCCTCCTGTGCCCTCCCTTCCCCCCAGCCCACCCCCCTCCCATCTCCTCCAGGGCAAGGACTCCCCTGGGAATTCAGTTCAACCTGAATTCAGTCCAGGCAGGTCCAGTCCCCTCCTCCCAAGGCTGAGCCAAGTGTCCCTGCATAGGCCCCAGGTTCCAAACAGCCACCTCATGCACTGAGGACAGGACCCGGTCCCACTGCCTGGGGGCCTCCCGAACAGTTCAAGCTAATCAACTGTCTCACTTATCCAGAGGGCCTGGTCCAGTTGGGGGCTCCTCAGCTATTGGTTCATAGTTCATGTGTTTCCATTCGTTTGGCTATTTGTCCCTGTGCTTTTTCCAATCTTGGTCTCAACAATTCTCACTCACACAATCCTCTTTCTCACCAATTGGACTCCTGGAGCTCCACCTGGGGCCTAGAAATCTCATCCAATGACTGAGGGAAGCGGATGCAAAGATCCACAGCCAGGGTTACTTCTAAAGCACTGGCCTCTTGACCCTTTTACCGCCTCCTGTGGAGAGGATGAGTCCCTGTGGTCAGAGAAAGCCCTGAGGCTGCAGACAATTGTAAAACAAAGCTGCAGATGCGTGCAGGAGGTGCTCCCTCGATTCTCAGTGGATGACAGAGTACATACTAGCACCTGTTACTTTGATAGAGAAATTCGGTTGTGTTTGAGGCAGGTGTGGTGGAACAGCAGAATGTTCCCAGAGAGACTGTGTCAGCAAGGCTTTGAAAGTGAATAGGAGTTCTCCCAGGTAAACAAGCAAGGAAAGGCTCTGAGACTCAGAAGACACTATGACCAAAAGGTGATGAGAGGAGAGACTGGAGAGGGCTGGTAGCCTTTGCATTCTGCTTTCCAACACCGAGAGACCAAACACACCACAAAATGAAGAATGAGTTCGTTTTGTTTTTCTCAGCATTGCCCAATGCTCACAACAGCTAACACCATTTTTCCAGATCTGCAATAACCCCTCCAACACACACACACACACACACACGCACGCACGCACGCACGCACGCACGCACGCACGCACACGCACACACGCACGCATGCACACATCATTCTGCATCAATATAAACAGGTGCTTGGCTTCAGACTACAGGGGTGCCTGGGTGGACAGGACAGGAGATCCAGCTATGGATATTATATAACTATGGTACCTATAACAACTATAGTAGTTCTCTAGCTTTACAGAACACAGTTAAGCCTTCTGCAGATTCCAGCTTCAGAAGCTTTGCTCTCCTTCAGTCTGCATAGTCATCGTCTTGAAAGGCAGATTTTCTTTTCCTGAGCTTCTCAATTTTTACTGTATTCTTCAGCAGGGGATCTTAAGGAAAATGTGACATTTTCATCTCTTATGAGCAAATATAATGAGGGGCTCTGGGGAAACAGAGCCCGTGTTATATACAGAAGAAACAACCTTCACCCAGAAAAAAGAACTACAGAGATTGGGAAAGACTCACTTCAAACACATACTGCTGGGCATAAATAAATAAATAACCCAGAACTGCAGACAGTGAGCCGAGCCTCTGGGCTCCAGGTGAGTCTGAGAGCGTGCCTGTGCACAGTGTGCAGGAAGCAGGTTCTGCTGAACACCAGAGCTCCCCTGTCTTTAGCAGCACCTCTGATGATGATGCTTCTCCACTGTAGTGTTTTATTTCAAGAGTAAAGGGCAGAGGGGGGAAAAACCCAACGATAAAAATAACGGGTATTTTGGAAACTGTTCTTGTTTATATCATTTCGTTTTTTTATAGAGGGGCTGGGAACAGGGATGGGGAAGAGGGCAAAGAGTGTCTCAAAACTAACTACAGCACTAGAGTCCTCCAAGAGCCTTGCTCCTGCTCTGTCGCAGGACCAGCTTTGTCCTGATGCATGAGTCAGAGACATCCAGGGTCAAGCTTGTGACTGTCGGGAGCCATCATGACATTTGGGGTGTAGCTAACTTGGAGCATGGGGTGGAGTTTCTCAGCATGGTGCTGATGACAGTATGGCCGGCTGGCTCCCCGTTACCTATGGTTTTTGTTTTTTTAAATCTAGGGATAGAATTGTTCTGTCCTGTCTGCTGCAGGATGTTTAGAGATACACGCTCTCGTTCCCACCAAGTTGTCAAAGCCCCAAATGTCTCCTCATACTGCCAACTGTCCCTTAAAGGGCAGAGTCACCCTATCTGTGAACCATTGACCCAGAGCCACACAGTCGCTGCTGTGGAAGCAAATTTGTCTTATTTCTTGTTGTTTTTGAGACCAGGTCTTACTATGCTGCCTAGGCTGGCCTCCAATCTGCCATCCTCCTGCCTCACCCTCCTGGAATTACAGGTGCACCATCACATCCAGTTAGAAAACTTGTTTGAGAAATCGCTCAAGCATGCTATAGTTTTTTTCCCCAAAGGAGAAAAGAGAAGAACAGAACACCTTGCCTTTTTCCTCTCTGTCTATAGCTCCCTTTTCGGCTTATCGCCCCAAACAGGATTCCTCTGCAGCATCCCACCACTGTTTGATTTCCCTCAGCCTCTCAGACAGACCAAAGCAGCTAAACAAAGCCCAGGACCCCCGTGGCTGGGAACCTGAGGCCGGCTGATAATGAAACATTTTCGGACAGCAAAAGGAAGAAAAAAGAACATTTTCATGTGCTTCCTGTTAAGCACGACCTGTCGTAAATGATGTCATTTTTAATCTCCAGAAAAATATGAGGTTATAACCTCCTTGAAGGCAAGAGCTATGTTTTTTTAATCTTTGGGTATAATTGTGCATAGTGGCTGGCACATAATAGATGCTCAATGAATTTTTTAATGAACAGTTTGAAATACATCATCTAGCAGAAGCCCAGAAGACCCAGAAACAAGCAAACAGACCTCTAGAGAAGTCCTTGTATTTAAGTGAGTTGTTCACAAGGGAATATCTATCCCCCAAATCTGTATGTTCTCCTTGGTTCAGATCTGTCCAGGAAACACTGGTTGTTTCGTACAGTGAGACTGGTACATAAGTGGGGGGGGGGGGGGGAGAAACAAATAAAAAAACCCAAAACAAAACAAAAAAGTCTCTACTCCCTTGAAGTCACATGAAGAGGCATCATGGGTAATTTGAATGTGCTGTGGCACTTCCAGAGACACTGAGACTTAGCTACTTCCACAGGAACCCAGCAGGAAGGTCACCAACTCAGTCTTTGCAAGACAGAGCAGCAGGATGTTGAGGGATCAGCCCTGAGCTGTGTTGAGGGACAGCAGGCAGGAGGCCCGTGAAGGGGGTGGGAGTGAAGGAGTGAAGGAGTGAAGGAGTGGGGTAGTGGGGGGGGGGGGGGAGTCCAGGCTCAGAAACGACAACAGACAAGCAGGGAAAGCCAGAACAGCACAGAGGCTGCATATGGGATGCTGCGTGTGACCTGATGTTGCTGAGGCTGGGAATGATGGGAGATAAAGCCGCAGAGTCAGAAGTGCAGGGTCACAGAGGGCTTGGAATTCCCACCAGGCAATGGGGGCACTGACGGTGTTTCATTCAGCAAGTGGCTGATGTCATCTGACTTCTGCAGCACGAAGCAAGGGTTTCAAGAGCAGGGGCCAGGTAGAGATCATCACAACCTGCAAGAGGTACAGTGGTAGGGTGTACTCTATGTGATGGAAGACAAAACAGTGCAGAGCGAGAAAAAGGGACGGAGTTGTTCCAGAGCGGCTGAGCCACAAGTGACCATTCTGTGAGCAGAGAGAATCTACACATGGCTGAGTGGTCTGTGAGAGGCATGTTTGATCTGTTGAGATGTGAAAAGCATTTCTTCTTGACTCCCATACTGCATTCCTGAGATTTGTATTGTATGTTCTATTGGGTAGAGAGATATGGATATAGATAAAGATATTCCTCATAGACACCTTTATATTTGGGATTTTTTGGGGGGGGTATGTATGTGTTGGGCCCTGCCCCCCATTCCTTGGGTAGCTGTTGCCTTGCTTGCTGACCTTGATCAGGTGTCCTCCCTATGCTGATTCCCTGCCCATTTCCTTCCTCTAAAACAGCTCACCGGAGGTTCCTTGTTTGTGTGTCCTGCATTTGGTGTAAGCAGCTAGGATGCAAGAATGTAAAACATCTGTAGCGAACTTCTACCCTCCGGGTTCTCCCACTGTGCTGTAAGCCTGTGTTTAAGGCCTCTTCCCTCCTTTAATAAATGGCATTCTACTGAGACGAATGACCCGCTGTCTTGTCTCTGTTTTAATCCTCAGCTCCTCACTCGGCCCGGGCACTACATGTATGTATATGTGGTACATGCACAAGGGTATGTAAGAGTGTGCTCATTCCTGCATGCACAGAGGCCAGAAGAGGATGTCGGGTATCCTGCTCTATCATGTTTTACCTTGAGACAGGGTTTCCCATTGAACCTGAAGCAGTGATCCTTCCATCTCCACGGGCCAAAGCCCTGAGAATATGGGGTGTGCATGTCCACGCCAGGCTTTTCACATGGGTGCTGGGGACCTGACCTCAGGTTCTCACGCATCAAGTGCTCTTACATGCTGAGCCATCTCCTAAGCCCTGTCTTTAAAGATATCTGCACTTGTTTTTAAAAGTAAAGCTGTTTATAAAGGAAAGGATAGTTGGTTTCCCCACAGGAGGGAGCTATGGGAAGAGAGGGGACAGGCAGTCCAGATTTTGAAAGGAAGAGGCCAAGTTTCTAGTCTTGGTGCCTCCAAGACGACAAAGGCTGGGAAGGGAATGGTGAAGAAAAAGAACGAGGATATAGATTAGAGTTCAAACCATATTTGGTGTGCTGAGTGGCAACGAGTTAGGAAATACTCGTGAAGTGTGAGGCAATGCCAAGATCTGACTGGAATAAAGCAAGTAAAAACTCACAAGGCTACACATAGAGTTGGATGGACCATCCTCAGGGCCCCCGAAGGTTCCCTCTCTGAGATTTGTGCAGCCTTGGTGAGAGCACAGAGGTGCCCGTCTCACTGGCCCAGGCCCATTCCTGTTCTCCTCTGATATGCAGAACAGGAAACACGGGCAGGTGGAGGAATTGTTCTCCTGGCCATGCAGCCTCAGCACACCCACATTCCACCCCAAGGCTTCCAACCCCAGCCTCGAGGTTGTGTCTGAGAACACAAACACCACTCCTGTAGCCCGCCCTCTAGAGGCCTTGCAAGAGGGCCCAGGACCCTTGGGGTAGGCATGCTCAACAACCTGAGCACACAAAACATGATATTGAAAGAGAAGGCATAGGTTCTCTGCGGGACTTTTCCCCTGGTCCCTTGGACTCCTTGCCCTTGGGAAAGGAGGGTCTCCTAAAATATGAGGTCCTTTGCAGGAATGGCAGGGATGGAGATGAAAAAGTTATGAATTGAGACCTTGGTCTGTAATGAGTGTGTGTGTGTGTGTGTGTGTGTGTGGTGTGTGTGTGTATGGTGTGGTGTGAGGTGTGTATGTGTGAAAGAAATAGAGAGAGGGAGGGAGAGAGGGAAAGAGAGAGATGGTGTATATGTGGTGTGGTGTGTGTATGTGTGTGAGAGAAAGTATATGGTGTGGTATGTGTGGGTGTATGTGTGTGTGGTGTGTGTATGTTGTGGTGTGAGGTGTGTATGTGTGTATATGTGAAAGAGAAAGAGAGAGAGGGAGGGAGAGAGAGAGGTCGTGTATATGTGGTGTGGTGTGTGTATGTGTGTGTGAGAAAGTGTGTGGTGTGTGGTGTGGTGTGTGTGGGGTGTATGTGTTGTGTGTGTGGGTGTATGTGTTGTGTGTGGGGGTGTATGTGTTGTGTGTGGGGGTGTATGTGTATGTGTTGTGTGTGTATATATATGTGGTATGGTGTGGTGTGGTGTGTGATATGGTGTGTGTGTATTTATGTATGTGAGAGAGAAAGAGAGAGATGTGGTGTGTATGTGTGTGTGAGACAGAGAGATGAAAAAGAGAGAGAGAGAGAGAGAGAGAGAGAGAGAGAGAGAGAGAGAGAGAGGGTGGTGGTGGTATGTGTAGTTCTATGTGTATTTTGGAGAGAAGGGTGGCAGTGATCACAGATAAATACATAGGAAACAAAAATCAATAATAAAGGGACCTCTTCAGTCCAAGCCTCTTTCTCTGGAATCCACAGAAACACAGGGTCACTGTTCTCACGGGTTCATTTTTCTGGTTTCCCCCGGTTAGCTTCAGTTCCTGCTGAGTTCAAATAGGCAAGCAGAGCTGGGGATGGCCCATGAAAAGTGGTATCTGGAAGGGAAGGGCAGTCCCCAAATAGAAAAACGCATTAGTTAGGGGTCAGTTAGCACCAGGGCAAATAACTCCACATGCCTTCTCGGGACATGGCCCCATTACAGCAGGGAACAGCGATGAGTGTGCTTTTAGAAGTTTCCATTTTTGGGGAAAAGCATTTGCTTTCAGTTGTCTGAAATGCTTTATTTAGAGCCCCTTGTTCTCAGTGACTGGGACAGTCAGTCGCTGCTGCAGTCCCATTTAATTGGAACATCAGACTTTCTGCTGCCCCTCCTCTGGCTCAGTGTCCCCATCAAGACCTGTGCTTCCTCCTTCTCCTTCTGGAGAATTCCATGTGCCTATTCCCAGAGCTGCAGTGATGCCCCATTGCTTGACCAGACAAGATAAACTCAGCTCCAGTAACCTAAGCTTTTGAATGAGGTGGCAATTGTAGCTGCGCCCTAATTCACGCCTCATCATTAAATTACCACGGTCTCAATGGCTCTTGGAACCCTTGCAGCAGCTGGAGAAAGTAAGGACAATGGTCCCCCTCGGTGGAGCGGCTTCTGTGGTAGCAGTAGGAAGGACAGAAGATAATGAACACCTCTCTCCCCAGATCTCAGCTGTGGCCTTCCATGCTGGGGTATGCACTTGTCAGGAGCAGGGTGGTAAACATCACTGAGAGAAGTGGGGCTAAAGAGCCTTGAGGTGGCCTTTGAGCTGACCTTGGCTCAGGGTGAGGTCCCACACTTCCCAGCTGGGTCATCTTCTTTGAAGGTCAGCCCGAAAAGTGTTAGTAAAGACGGGACCCCCGACCTGAAGCTAACACTGTTTAGCCTCCTTTGTCCCAAGCAACAAGGCATGGTAGACCAGACTGGCAACCTGTCCATTGCTTACAGGGCATCTTCTATAGGGAGGGCTTCACGTGCCAGAAGGTTGACTTAGAAACAAGTCAGCTGGCTGATTTGGCTCACTTGTGCGAACACTTGGGCCTGCGTTTTTCTGACAGTTACCTGCACCCAGGATGCGGGGCCAGACCCAACCAGAGTGGCCAGATGAGGTATGAGGACAGCAGAGGAAGAACGAGAGGCCCAAATACACGGCAATCCTCTTCCCCTGAGTGATCCTTGGCCTAAAGGGCTCTCCATACATAGTGAACTAAAGCTTCACCTGGTGAATAAAACAAACTATAACGTGTGAGTGAGTGTGTGTGTACATATATGTATATGCATACACACACGTGTGTGAGGGCTTATGAATGTGTGTGTGGCACACGAAGTCAGAGGACAACCTCTGGTGTTGTTCCTTGGCTGCCATTCACGTTCTTTTTTGGCCATTCTTTCTTCCTTTCTTTGAAACAGGACCTCTCATTGGCGTGGAACTTAACAAGTAGGCTAGGCCCGTTGCCCATCGAGATCCAGACGTCTGCCTGTCTTCACCTCCATAGTAGCACTGGTATTGCAAGGGCAGCCCCTCGCTTGGCTCTTCATGTGGGAAATGGAGATGCAGCCGAGTCTTCACACTCTCACCCTGTACCGGGCTATCACCACAGCCTGTAGCCGACCCTTCCGGTGAGCAGCCAGCTCTCAGTGAGCCGCAGCAGGTTACTCACAGGCGGTCAACTACTTAAACCAAGCCCAAAGAAAGCAAATGGCTTGCTGTCCCGGGTCTGGCTGTGTTTGTACTTCATGCCCACTTCCCATACATTGTCTCCTTTCCTCGGTCCTACAGATATCACTGGCAGCTGGGGAGTCACTCTCCATGGATGCCAGTTCTGGGAGCTGGCTTCCTCGGGAGTTGTTCTTTGCTTCAATCACACCCCGTTGAATTTAATACATCTACAGTTTCATTTTTAATAATCCCACAATATGGCATCAAGAGGCTTGAAACTATGCTGTCATTCAATGCCTTCAAGCATTCTATCAGTAGAAATTACTAGCTCCTGTTAGGGAGAAGGGTATTAAACCCAGACAAGTAGTGTGACTTGCCCCACATCCTTAGTGGCTTTTAATCCATTTGTGAGGAGTCTAAATGGGGCCCATGCTCCAGCCACTGCCAAGCTCTGTCACCTCCCAGGCACGTGGGGCACTTAGACTTTATACTTTGGGGTTCTGTTTGCATTCAGTCTCCTGTGGTTCCACTCGGATCTCGTCTCCTTCTAACATTAAGCTCTGCCTTATTCCCTGTGTCCACTCCTTGTTTGGGGGCCGATGTAGGGTGTACTTGAAACACCATGTCCTTATCTAATCCCTTGCATTGGGTACTGGCACCCAGGACCTCAGTTTATCAGGATAGAACATTTGCCTGGATTTGCCAGTACTGCCCAGGAATCCCAGCTTCTACTTGGGTCACCGTATTTTTTTCTAGATTTATAGACATTTATTGACTTCTTTTGCCACTGTTGCTGATGATCTGCTTACGCCTCCACGACCTCCACTCTCCAGGGCCCACCCATCCCTCGCCGCTGGGTAATGTCTCATCAACTTGTCCCACCTGTCTCCTAGGTTTAAACCACTCTTCACACCAAAGCATTTAGAACATGTCTATTGACAAGGCCACACTTCCCCAAATGGGTGTCAAAGTTCTGGACCATGCCTGTGTTCCTGCTGTAACCAGGGCTAGTCTCCAGTCCTTCAAGAGGGATGTCAAGAAACTTTGGGAATGTCTGAGAGCAGGACATCTGCAATGGGGTATCTTTGGAGAGCAGAGGAAATGGAGTGGAGTCAAGACCTGACTGTCCCCTGGGTTGCCTAGAGCTATAAATTGGATCCTGTCTTTAGGAGATACAAATAAGGACTTGCATGCTTCAAAGGCTACTTTTAGTTGATAAATGTATTTTCTTTGAATGTGATTTTTGAAAAGAGACTGGTCATGTGGAACTCTATAACTATAAAAACTCCATTTGGACACTGGCCCATGTCCCTGAAGAAGACAATTGTTTTGCAAACCATCATGTGACAAGTCCTTAGGAGGGCACTGTTTCCATCTGGAAATAAAGTTTATCCAAATTCCGACAGGGTTTCCAAAAACACAGTCCTCATCTGGAAATCCCACTTCCTTCCTTGGCTCCCTAAGTCTCTGGGTCAAGAGGAGCAGGGCTTCTACCCACAATAAACTTTCCGAGCATCCTTGAAAAGCCAGATTACCAGGAGAGCCCCACTGCACAGGCAGGAGAAAGAAGCCACACACTCACCATGGTTTAAGTATCTCATTACCCAGTGCCTTGTAAAGCTCCCAGCAAGTGGCCTGTGTGTATAATTGTATTATTTATTTATCATCCTTATCATTGTTAGTGTATATATACATCCATATGTATATATCATATGTGTGGAAGTGCGGCCATACATGTGCCAAAATGCACATGAGTTCTCTCCTCCTCCATGAGTTCTGGTGACAAACTCAGGCTGTCAGGTTTGCACAGAAGTGCTTTTGTCCATTGAGCCATCAAGCCAGCCTTGGGTTTGTTTTAAAAGTCAGGAGGGTACAGAAACATGGCTGAAACACAGGAGTGTGAGAAGGGAGTTGGGTGCTCTAGGATCTTATGATGTTTTCGTCATCTACAAAGGTGTTCACGGGAACAGGGAAATCTAACTTCATTTGGATAGATGGAATTTTAGCTTATAAATAAAATTAAGTGCATAAAAATGTCTGTTGAATGCTTTCAGATGCTAAGAATATTAGAACCAAAAGTTCTAGATGTATGTGAGCGTGTAGAGATGGACCAGTTTTGTTTAAAACAAACCAAAACCATCAAGGAAAGTTTGGAAGTTCCTGAACCTGAAGAGATTTGAGAGCTGTGCGTACTGGGTCTAGCAATGGGTGGCTAGAACTCTTCTGCAGGTTCTCATGACCCTCATAACGGACAAAGAAACCCACACTAACTCAGT